>QNUK01000107.1:1345360-1447860 GCA_013621035.1 Clarias magur | reverse complement strand
ACACACACACACTCCATACTGAACGGTGCAAAAGCCGTCGTGCATCGATAGCCACGAGCAGAAGGATGAGCTCAGACTGAGACTGATCACATTTTAGGACTGCGTTTAAACAAACCTGGTCAGATCTTGACTGAGGATGAGGGCGGGACTTAAACGCTTCTTTTAGAGTAACTTAAAAATGTAAAATTTATGTTGTACATTTATGTTGTTACATGTATGTAGCACCCTGGTCCTGGAGGAACGTTGTTTCGTTTCACTGTGTACTAACTGTATATGGTTGGAATGACAATAAAAGCCTACTTGACTAGACTTGACTTGACGTTGAGCTTCATGTCATACAGAAGGAATTTTATTTGCAGGTGTTGACACTTTTTTTTTCAAGTTGAAACATTTAGGAGCGAATGAAGAATCTTCACGGCGCGATGATGATATTTATGATATTTTAATTAATGCGTGTATTTCCTTAAAAAAAAAGGAACATGTGGATACATTAACAAGCACAATGATTACATTTATTTTGTCACAAATGCCATCCCTTCTTTCCCAATTTAAGACGTGAAAATAAATTAGATGTTCCTCTTCAGAGAGAAGCACCTGTTTTCTTACAGCTGCCTCAAATTTTCCTGAGCTTTACTTCTCTCCTGTGATTAACACGTCTCTGCAAGGTGTGTGTGTGAGTGTGAGTGTGTGTCTGATATTTACTGACACGAGTAAAAGTAGTTTTAAATTCTCATCTGTACTACAGTATGTAGCCAGAGATTGAGGAGAATAATCCATGGAGAAGGTGGACAGTCCTGTGAAACGTACGAGATTTACTTGGATATTTCCACTTTAGAATATCGGCTCCGTTGACGTCAGAGAAAGCTGGTGCACGATCCCTTGTTCTACACACTAGGTAGTGCCCTTGGTCAGCGTTTAGAGATGAATTTGGGATTCAGCCTCGTCATAGCAGCTAGTTAGCGTTGTGTAAATAGAACAACATAAAGAACGACTAAGGAGACAGTGTGTTATTTAAGTCTATATAATGTCATCAGGTGTGTGTTCTTGCTGAAACTGGTTGAGAACGTGTGTGTTTTGGCAGGCAGCTGCTCTCTCCTCTGTACTTCCGACCGTACAGAATTACTTTCACTCATGCTACGCCTCATTAATTATGACATCGTTAATTATGAGTGATACATTTAGTTAAACGTCCCTATGCTGTTGCTTTAAGTCAAACACTCGTGATACAGTTAGTTCCGATTTTGTAACCTGATTGGACGAGTGGCATTCAACAAGTCGTGATGATAAATGGTAAAGCTGGGACGGTCATCATCATGCTCGCATCTACTGGTGTCACTAATGTCTGAAATGTTCGCTACAGTATAATGCTAGCGGTGGATGCCTGACACTGCCATCCTTTTCATTTCTATACTGATGCATTAGCCATGACTTCACATGCATTCAGTTGGATTTGACTTACTGCTAGTCCTGTTTTTGTGTACTGTAATGTTTTTAATCATGTGTGCACTTTTCTTAGAGGGGTAAAAAAAAAAGAAAAAAAGAAAAAAAGAAAAACCTCTCAGCGTTAAAGTTTCAGGTACTGCCGTGGTGGTTATTTATTTCCATGATTCAAAGTTCACTTTGTTCATACACGATTCGGTCCATGTACTAAGACGTGTGCTTCGGGAGTGTAATCCCACAGGACATGTGTGTGGGCAGGAATGATGAACATGCAAGGCGAGAGAAAAACACACAAACACACACACACACACACACACACACACACACACACACACACACACACACACACACACACACACACACACGCTCAGGCAGTGTGATGGCTGTTTAGTAATAACCTTTTACTATTATGGTTATTCGTTTCACTAAAAAGAGACAGCAAGAGAGAGAGAGAGAGAGACAGAGAGAGAGAGAGAGTAGGGGGAGACTGAGTCTCGCTTGTATTTGTTTATCTATCACAGATAGTTTTAAAGGTTGAACCGAACTCAAAAAGTGTGAAACTTCTTTAGTCCTTGTTCAGTCTGATCTCTCCTTAGATAACCAAGCATAGAGGTGCAAAGGTTTATTTTCGAACGTTCCAATGTAGAGTTTGGACGACAGAAAAGCACTCGGCATTGTTTTGTGGAGACGGAAAGAACAACGGCACCACGTCTGCTGCCCCAGTGTGCCCCGGTGTTTTATTTTGAACACAAGAAAACTAACTAACAAAAGATGGGACAGACAATGTGAACCACTAACGCGATCCGACTTTTGTCTTTGGGGCTGATCTTAAGTCGGTAGTTTATTAGAACAATCGCTGCACTAAAAGAATGTTGTAAGACACTTTTACTGTTCTTGTATTTAGCGTGCACACGAGTCCCAGTAAGTCAGCGGTGTCACTGTGAGTGTTTGCTGCTTGTACCACAGTACCGTTTGTTTGTATTGTGTACGTCAGATTTTGGATGTTGACATTTAAGGTCTTGTTATAATTTTTTTTAAATAAAAAAATTAATAAATCAATCAATTAAGAACACTCAATCACTCTATCTATCCATCTATCTGGTTCATCTGCGACCAAATGTAATGCAAAGATTTATCAGTAAGAAAAGCACGCACATTGTTTTTTTTTTCCCCCTCTTCTGCTCCCCTATCCTTTTATTTTCATCTTTACCAGTCTTTTATGCAAACACTAAAAAGACTGCATCAATCAGAGCAGGCAGTGATGGAAGGAAGAAAAATAGAGGCTTCTCAGCTCTCTACTGACCTTTCTGCTTTATTACTAGTAAAGAACTGAACACATCCTGAAGCCTGGAGGCTGGACAATCAATCTGTGGAAGTGGAAGAGGAAAGGGAGGAGGAGGAAGCGCAACGATAATGACCAGGAAGTGTGTAATGAATCTTCCTCTAACTGGCTTTCCCGGGTTGAAGTGTATCCGCACGGCTACTACTACTACTGTTTTTTTTGTTTTTTTTTTATCAGTACTGTGAGCTTAAAGTGGAGACAATCTCTGCTTCACTTCACTCCTCATAATTAACGCCAGACTTAAGCGATGGCTGTAACAGCGGGCGCGTACAGCCTGCTTAGCCTTTACCAGTGGTTAACATCATTACTGCATCCGTGCTCGTGTGAACATACAAAACAGATCCAGGAAGAGAGCAGGCAGGATTATCGCCCATGCCAAACATACTGCTTATTGGATTATCAGGCTCAGCCCCTCAAGGGAAAGAAAGAACCAGGGCTTCCAGTAATAAATAATAATAATAATAATAATAATAATGTTTCAAGAGAGAGTTACGTTCCCCTGAGCCGTAACTGTTTTCAATAACACACTATAAAAACTTGTTTAGTTTCAACACCCATTAAATCCCCCTCTGTCCTGCTTTGTGTTTTAGGTTCGGCGTGAGATGTGAACAGAGACGTGGTACAAAGCCTGCTTGTCACACGAAAGGATGAGGTCGGAATACTTGTGCAACGCAAACAAACAACGAAATCATCTCTCGCCTAATACCCGTGGGTCATAAACGTTCACTCTGAACAATCTTTCTATCACTGACTTGATACCATCTTTCGAAAAACTTTTATCTTTATCTCTCAATAAATAAATACATACATTAATACCCCCCCCTCCCCCCGCCAAAAAAAAAAAGAGCTTCTCCTTAAACTAGCACATGTCAAATTAAACTTATTAACTGCATTATAAACAGTGTTGGGGGACGTTACTTTTTAAAGTAACTAATTACTGCCTTTCTGATAAAAGTAACTAGTTCGAGTACTTTTCCATTGCAGAAAATGAAAACTCCTTTGTGCTTCCTCATGCAAGTTGTTTTAGTCATACCTTTATAATTATACTACCATCATCACTCAGCAAAGTTTGGCCCATAATCTGTTAACTACTAATACCCCTATCTCACCTACAAGGTTTCGTGCGGTGGCCATAAGTACGGTTCATCATGATTCACCGCGAGTTTCGGTGCTGTGATTAGGTTTCCATCGTTCCGCGTGTCGGTCCTCGCATAGTCAAACCGCATAGGTGAGATAGGGGTATAACAGCAGGAATAACAGAGCGGGGTGGATTATCGGGGACGGGGCTTGTAGGACATCTTTCTCACACACACACACACACACACACACACACACACACACACACACAATAACGGATTGGGAATGACTGCTGTCTGGCTCACGGATTACATATATTGTCTGAATAACAGATTAAATTTTTTTTTTAAATAACTAAGTAACTGAGTACTTAAATGGCGGACCTAACATGTTAGATTACTCATTAAAAAAAAAAAGTAATCCGAGTACTCTAACGCGTTAGACCCAACACTGGTTATAAAGTCCAAACAGGTATCTGCGTTGTCACCTGACAAGGCACACATGGCAATAAGGTGAGTGAAATTATCTTCAATTTAAAAAGGGATGTTTAAGTCAAACATGTCTTTTTGTCTTAGATAGTCAGCTAATCAGGTGTCTTAGGTTATTTAGTTTTGGTAATGTATGTTGCTAATTTATGTTGTACGGTATGTAGCACCTTGGTCCTGGAGTAACTTTGTTTCGTTTCGTTTCTATTCAATTCAATTAAATGTTATTGGTATAGCGACTTTAACAATTGTCATTGTTGCAAAGCAGCTTTACACAATCAAAAGAAATTATGGAAGTTTGTATGAAATGTGAATGTGTATGAATCAGAATGATTGGAATGTCCCTGATGAGCAAGCCGAGGGCGACAATGGCAAGCAAAAAAAAGAATAAAAAATCCCTGAGATGGCAAAAGGAAGAAACCTTGAGAGGAACCTGACTCAACAGGGAAGCCATTCTGCTTCTGCGTCATACTGTTTGTTAGGAGGCTGGACGTTCAATATAAAAGTTGATGTCTTTAAGTTAAAATTGAGTCCAATTTGTTATTGGAGGTTCAGGTAGACTTGTAGGAAACTCAAGTCCTGAACTATCGAGCGACTACAGTCACAAGTCCTCAGCCAACAGCTGTCTGCATCAGACAAGGCCAGGACCGTCTTATAACGCCACGCCTACTTTGACCGAAGGATGCAGACTGCTTGTCAGTGTTATGAAAACCACAGCTGGGGGCAGTGCTTTATTTGTACAAAGCCCCAAAGTTATGGAACAGCCTTCCAGTTAATGGTCGGGACTCAGACACAGTGCTTAAGTCTAGGTTAAAAAACCTACTTATTTAGCCGAGCATTTTTGTGAATGAATTTACCTTGGGTTAAGGAGCAGATCTGGGGGACTCATGGACAAGTATTAGAGGGGCAGTGGTGGCTCAGAGGGCTAAGGCACTGCGTTACTGATCGGAAGATTGGCGGTTCGATTCCCAGCTCAGCCAGGTTGCCCTTGATGGGCCCCTGAGCAAGGCCCTTGAACTTAATCTGCTCCAGGGGCGCTGTATCATGGCTGACCCTGCGCTCTGACCCCAGTTACACTGGGATATGCGAAGACGGAATTTCAATGTGCTATAATGTATATGTGACAAAAAAAAGGCTTTGTTCCTTTGTTTAGATGCTGTCTTGCCCTCCTCAGTTTTGTCTCACTGTGTACTGAACTGTATATGGTTGCAATGACTTCACTTGTCTTGACTTGTCCAGAAATTCCATCACATGGCCTGGTTTGACTTGAATGGCCCTTGTATCTGACATTTCTGTCTTCTAAAATTCTTCTTTCTGACATCTTCTGTCATAATAATCAACGAATGTATTCATCTTCCTCTAGTTCTTCTTCCTCTTCCGGCTGCTCCTGTTGGGGTTGCCACAAGCAGACCATTTGTCTCCATCTAACTCTGTCTACCACATCTTCTCTTGTCACTCCATCCTCCTGCATGTCCCCCCTCACCACATCCATAAACCTGCTCTTGGACCTTCCTCTTTTCCAAACGCTTCCGTAAAGTAAGTATGTTCAGCTCAGGAACTGAGTAACGGCATGTGAATATTTTTATCTAAAATATTCTCCTTACAAGAAATAATACGATAAACTTGCTTACATTTCTGTTATTGTCAGGTGCTTAAATGTCATGTTTTGCATTTTGTCCCACCATTTAAACTTAACCATAATAACTTACGAAACCTTCCATAGCTTAACTACACAATCTGTACACAATACGGTTTATAAATGTTGCATATCAATGTTTCAAATCAAATGAAAACATGTAGTGTATTTACACTCTACTAGTCTACTACTACTACTACTACTACTACTACTACTACTACTACTATCTCTTTAGAATATTAGAATTTATGAAAAGCTTAACCAATGAATAAATTATATAAATCAATGAATAAAAAACAAGGTAATAAACAAACCTGTTACCTTGTTATTCATTGGAAAAGATACTATAAGCTAGTTAGTTAAGATTTATCTCATGATAATATTTCATTAAACTATGATTAAGTTTAAGATCTGATTTATTGCACAGCCTTCTGTAATTACGTTACTATATTATCATATGTGCATATTCAAATATCTTTTCAACTAGCTTAAAAATCATTACGTTGACATAATAAATGAACGCCTCCACAGCAATGTTGCAAATACCCGGCAAAAAAGCGATATTACAGTAAGTGATATCTTAAATATAATAAAATCTCTCTCTCTCTCTTTTTCGCGCATTCAATCTATTTCTATACCGCTAATCCAGTACAGGGTCACGGGAAGCCTGGAGCCGTTCCCAGGGGAAATTAGGGCACGAGGCAGGGTACACCTTAGACGGGATGGTGGTTCATATCAGGGCACACAAGCACACATACATTCACACACTCATTCACACACTAGAGTTTATTCGGAAACGTCAGTAATCTTTGTGTTTGGACTGGTGGGACCCGAGGCGGAAATCGAACCCTTGAACCTGAAGGTGAGAATCCACAGTGCTTTAAATATCTTTAAGTTCATGAGCATAAAATTTTAATCAGTTGTTTCATGAAATAAATGCTGAAAACTAGCAAAGTTAGCATTGAAACGAACAAGAAGCTTAGTCTTAAAACTTTGTAAAATTAGTTTAGAAATAGGTTTAATATTCTTGTATTTAATTTATTTAATTTATTGTAATCTAAAATAAAAATAAAAAATACTAGATTCATTACATTTTACTTACTTACAAGATATCACTTTTTAGTTTAATGCCACGTAGTGTCCTTTCAGATGAAATCCGACCACATGCTTGGTCCCTTAAATTGATAAAAGGGTAGAATTCTGATCAAAGATTGCATCTCATGTCTCGGTTTCATTTTCTTTCAGAAATAATACCTCCCAAATTACTCTACTGTAATACGATGTCTGTGCAGCATTCAGAGCAGGCAGAGTCCCCCCCCCCCGCCTTTGGCTGCTTTCTGATTTAAGGGTTGGATAAATTGCACTTGTCTGGTAATGTTTTGACTCGAAGGAGTCATTTTATGGTGCTCGTGGTTTGTCTGTGTTTACTGTCAGCGGCAGGTTTTTTTTGTTGTTGTTGTTCTTGTGGAGCATCGGTAAGCACTAGGCACTCCTACCATGGAGACTGGGGGTTCATATCCTGGTCAGAAAGACAAACACTGGCAGTAATATTCCACAGTATGCGATACCAGTTTTGGGTGATTATTTTTTAAAGCTCCTTCTGGTTCCTCTCAGCAGTCGCAGGAATCCAAGGCTACGTTTCAATTGGAAGAATAATTATTAACAAAAGCTGTTAATAATATTACCATGAAGTAAAATTTGCTATGTCGTGATGAGGGTTGTTCGTTCAGCCACATCAGATCATAGCAACACCAGCTAGTTACGAGCATCGGCGAGCACATGTGAGCGCTTTCCTCCGAGTGTGACGGTCCTTGAGCAACAGTTCGAAAAAATATGCGGTCGGCGGATTCAGACTCGGAGCCCATTCATCTTGAAAATCTATTTTACAGATTAGACTTCAACTTCAAACTGTGAACTGTGAAGTTGTATTTTTTTTGCAGTAGGTGATTTAATTAGCCTTATAAATAAATACAAACCACAATTTTTCTTTATGGTTATATTCTCATTAGAAGACACCCCCCTCCCCCCAATCCTTTTAGGGTATTTGGTTTAATCCGACCGGAGAACACTGTGTAGTATCGGCTGAAAGAGCGGACCGTTCACCGGCACGACTGTAGGAGTCAAGCGGATGTCTTACGAGCCGTAGTCGTGTTAACCTCAGTGTGATGTATGAATAATCAATCTCAGCTCACTACATGACAAAAATATGACTTTAATAAATGTGTAAATGTGTACTGACAGCTTCAGAATTTTCATGAGCAAGTGATTAAAGGACAACAAACCTTGTTGTTCTTTGCTATCAATAACTTACTTTTAGATTTAATTTATGTTGCAAACAAAAAAAATATATATATATATATATATATATATATATATATATATATATACAATTATTAATTGATTAATTGCATGATTTTTCTGCCTCTGAGTTATCCTAGCCCAGGGGTCGAGCTTAAACCTTAAACACTTAAAGAGCCGTTTGGTCCCGTTTCTCACAGAAAAGAAAACACCGGGAGCCACAAAACCATTTTAGCATCTAAAATGATGATACCTGTCCATACAGTATCTTTTTCAACCCTTGTGCTATGTATAAAATAAATTTTTAAAAAACTATAGTGTGCTGCATTTCTGAAATCAATGAACTGCTACAGAGAAAACAAAATTTTATTTCTGCATGCGACAAAAACATTTCCAAAAAAAAGAAAAAACACTGGATGGAAGTTTACTTTTAAATAAAATACTCAGTGTCTATTCGTGTCCTCCTCGTATTTATGAAATAAAAAGCCGAATTCAAATTATCCACCTGCAGCAAACCAAAAATGCCGTCTGCGTCTGCGTGCCGTCGTCCTTTTATCACGTGTACTGCAGGCGTAAAGGACTACGAGTGCGGAGGGTAAAAACTAAAATCGTTTCAATTTTTTAATGTTACAAGATCACCATAATCTTCAAATTTAGAATAAAATTAAAAAAGAAATAAATAACAAACTAAAGTAAAATAAACTTAAATTAAATACTCATTATTTATTTTCCGAAGCCACGGTAAGCCGCAGCAGAGTGATGAAAGAGGCGCGGGTTCTCGACCCCTGGCCTAGCACGTCCTAAACAGGGAGTGCCCTTAATAAAACAGATGAAGACGTTAGGGGCACAATGTCTTCCCAGTGTCTGTACCATTGCCAAATTACCCCGGCTGCAATGCAAAAACTGGACATACATGCTGAACGTTTATCTGTCCTGATTTGTCTTTTGCGTCACGTTTGCACTGGCATCTGTCTCTGAGTGAGATGCAGGACAGATAATACAGTAGCACACGCAAGCACTCTCAAACTGGTTTTTACTGGAGTCTGGGGCTGAATCTTGAGTAGAGCATTCATTCATACATTCATTTTCATACTACTCACCTTTTAAATGCCCTGTGCATTAACATATCCCAAATACTCAGACCTGACCACAACCGTGAGCACAACCTTAACCCCAATAACGGACAAGATTTTTTCTTTCCCCAAATTCACCTTTTTTAAAATTTTGGTTGTAAAAATAAATAAATAAATCTTTCGCCCTTATGAGCAGCGATATAATCCGTGGGTGACAGAATAAATATATTTGCCTTATTCGCCCACACAGAAAATGCTTCGTCCCCATGGGGACGGTAAAAGAGTCGACGCACGCTCGCCCGTATGCACACGGATAAGGTGGGTGGATTTGAACTGAGATAGGAGGGGGAAAAAAAAAAAAAAACTGAGCGCTGATTAAGATTGTTCCTGTTTTGGCGAGGTCATATACTGAGAAGTCTCCAAAGCTGAACAATAGGATGCTTCACAAAGGTCTGGCTCAAAAAAAAAGTAGTCACCAGCGGGGACACAAACACAGCATCTCTAACTATCCAATAACAATTCCTCCCTGGGTGGAAAAGGGATACTAAGAATAATGTAATATGCGCATATGATTTGAGAGGTAAAGCAGAAAAAGCGATAAGAAATGCATGATGGTGGAGAAAAAAAAAACAGGTGTCAAAGAATATGTACATAATATTGTAGTATATAAAAAAAAAGTAAAATAATAAATAAACAGTAGTCCATGTCTGGAAAAAAATAAGTTGAATATAAGCATTCTGAACTGAATATTTAAGCTTAACTCTATTTGTATTTATCGCGTTGAAAAACTCTTAAGGCTATCCAGACTGCGGCTGGGTTTACATGCGCATATTTTCTACCATTCGAAAGGTAAATTAAATTTGACGGTCGATTCCAAACAAGTTGTTCATATTCACTCTAAACACTCTGCTGAAACGCAAAATCTATATTACGTTACCTTAAATCTAGGCATGTGTGATGTTCGGTATTTAGCGTCACCGTTAGCATGAAGTTGTGAAGGTTTTAAAGTGGAACGTCTCCCAAACAAACACCTACACATATAGTAGAACTGTAAAGTTGGCGTGTCTGTACACTGAAAATATTTGAGAAAAAAATATTTGGGTGATGGGACGTACTGTACGATGAGTAATGGAACACGTCAAGATGGTTTTAAGAATTTTTGTTTGTGTTACTTTAAAATTTAAAACCCTGTATTAAAAAAAAATTGTGTCATTTCATTACCAAAGTTGGCGCTGGTTGAATTGTAAACTTGTTAATAACTGATACAGTATAAAAAAATAAAAAATAAATAAATAAAAATAAATAAATAAATAAATAAATAATAATAATAATAAATAATCAACCTTTTAAAAAAAAATCATTAGTTAATCTCAAATTTCAACAGATGGTCCTGTACATTTTTTAACACGTGCTTACGAGTGTGCAACTGAAATCTACTTAATAAACGCAACCTCACCTCATTCTGCGCACCGCACGGTAACACGGAAAGATGTTTGTTCAAACCAAAATTCTAAAGATGACATCGGACAAATTAAACGCGGCCGCAATAAAGAGCAAAAGCACTTAATTTTTTTTTTTTTCATTTCAATTCAACATCACGTATACTGTGCATATACAACATGGGGACAATCATGGTACAGTACATGTATGCAAAGATCATGTGATCTTGAAAAATATAAAAATGAAACTAAATTTTACAGTAGACTGTGCATCAATAATATAGTCGTTGCTATTAAATATTTTGTGATCGTTCAACTGAAAATAATTACATCTGTGTATCTGTAATTGTGGCAATATTATTTCACACACACACACACACACACACACACACACACACACACACACACACACACACACACACCCTACAGTATATACTGTACTTAGCCACAGCTGTATATGTGTTAAGCTCCAACATGAATAAACATTGGGAATGACTGGCTTCCGAGTGTGTAGCAGGACGGTGGTACGCATTAGCATTTAATCTGGATGAAAACAAGCACTTTGTTGACTTCATGTCATGTGATTTCATTCAGAGCTGTTATGGGGTCACGGTAACATACAGTAGAGTGCTAAGATAGGCGGGGAAAATGATAATGAGTCAAAAGTCTTGAGTCAAAAGACTCAAGCTATAATGATACTTAGAGGAAGTTCATTCCACCACCGAGGTGCCAGAACAGGAGTCTGGATGAATATCTTCCTTGATGCCTGAGAGACCAGTGACCAGTTGAGCTCGAAACCAGGTGAGCAGTGCTGGAGGATCGGAGGGAACGTGGTGCATGGTCCAGATTTGTTCATATGTTGCTTCCAATGAGCCATATTTGTCGTATTTTTAGTGTAGTCTTTAGGAATTATTCTACATGTTTTCTGAAGGACTTTTCTGCCACTTATTTTCAGTCCAGTCCCTGGACCTGAGCAGTTTCAGAGAAATTTGTTTTGTTTGTTAAGCCACACAGTGACCTATGAATCATTCAAGCATAAAACACATCTAACTTAATGCATGAACCAGTGAAAAACAGGTGATAAATAGATAAACAGATGATCAGGCCGGTGATTGGAATACTGGTGATGCTGAATGCTTGCGTGGTTGGAACAGATGAGAGGGGAAATGAGGTTCCTGCTGAATACAGTACAACCAGTTTTTAAATTGTATATTTAGGCAATTTGCAGCCTGTCACCCTACATTTGGAACATCTGTTCCAACATCTTTAACTCAGTCTGGATCTGCATGTCTTTGGACTGTAGGAGAAAACCGTAGTACCTGGAGGAAACCCACCAAGCTGGAAATGAGTCACCATGAAGAGTCACCATATGCAAACACCCTCCATGCACATAGCCCCCGGGGCGGGAATGAACCCCGGACTCTGGATGTATAAGGAGACGGTGCTAACCAGAAAGCCACCGTGCCGACCTACATCATTTAATTTCATTTAACATAAAGAAATGAGTGGAAAATGCACATTAGAGAATACATTTTCAATATCTTTTGGAAACTGGAAAAGATCTCCCTGTTCCCCCCCCCCCCCACCAATTTAGGGTGTCCAATTCCTCCCCGTCAATAGGAGGCTCCCACAAGGCTACTACTACCACTTAATCGGGGGGGCCAAAGACTATCACGTGTTTCCTCCGAACCACGTGACGCCAGCCGACCGCATCTTTTCGAACTGCTCGCTCACGCACCGTTGGGGGCGGAGTAACTCACTCGGAGCACTAAGTACCTCTCATCCCTCCCCTCTGAGTGAGCTAGCCCAATCAGCTCTTTCTACCGTAACCCTTCTAACAGATTACAAACTGGCCTATAGATATTTCATTATCCTGAATTGGTTTACTCATTGAGGTGTTGGCATGTCTTTTCTTTTGACTCTTTTTAGTAATCGGTCTGATTAAGATCGGATTTTAATTAGCAGTAAGGCTTGTGTTTGCGAGCTATCGAGTTGTTTCTGCTTGTTGGACGTCAGGCTGAGTCGGCAGGAGGGTCGAGTAGGATTATCCTCCGCTAGACGGATATTTATGAGCATTTTGCTTCTAACGAGTTTTGTGTGAGCAGAGGTGATGGGATTCGAGTTCTTTGCTTGTTGTTCTCTGTGAAACTTTTTTGTCTGCCAAAAGCCGTAATGTCTTTTCAAGTGACTGCTGGCTTCTCTCGTATCATCCTCATCATTAGTCTCGGAGCATGCTGGGAAATCTAATTGCCCAGGAAGGATTAGTTTGCACTTTCATGAACTTTCCACCTTATATATTATCAAACCAATTATTGTGACTTGAATGTTAAAGATCTTCGAGCCTCTGAGATGCGTTTTTTTCAGCTCCGGTGTTGTTTTAACAAGAACTTTAAGGAGCTTCTTCACCTTCGCCGTAAATCTCTGCTGTGACTTTCAGTACGACACCAGGTGCAATTTGCAGAAGAACTTATATTATACTTTTTTCAGTATTTACATCTAGAACCTGATTTATATGTATGTAACCTTTTACCGAGACGCATATACAAGTCAAAACATTGTGCGTATAAATATAAAGTGGATACATAGACTGGAATATATATATATATATAAAATAAAGTCTGAAAACTTATTTTCCATCACTGTATATGATTTTTTTTTTCCCATCTCCAGTGGTAACTGTGACCCCAGAGGTTTAAAATCGTATACACACCCGGCGCTGTATGAAATGTCTGCGAATACTGCCTAGAGGAAAACAAGGTAGGAGTATTTTCTACAAACGCTACAGAGAGTAGTAGTTCATCCAAAGCTCTGTACTGCTGACTGGAAGTTTGTGAGTTACTAAAAAAAAAAAAATCCCAAACCTGCCAAAGAAAGCCACTTCCCCAAATGCCCAGCTCTATGCTTGAATAGGATTCTCGGCTAAAGGCGTTTGCGCCCCAAAATCAGTACGTGCAAATGTAATGCGGCGCGTGCTAACTAAAACGAGACGAGCGTCAGAGTTGCGTGATTGTGCCCTAATTGTTTCATCGTGCCTGCTGTATTTGAATGGCATTAAGTGGTCGAGTATTAGGAAACTGTTTGCTGCTGTTGAGGGATGTTGTGTGTGTCCCGGGGGCTTTAAACATAAAAGCTGTGTGCCTGTCTCTGTATGTGTGTGTGTGTGCATGTGTCTGAGTACATTCGTTGATCCGACGCTGTGATGGCTCAGTGCAGGTGGAGTCCCAGGCTGTCTGCTCCGCTACTGAGCAGCGAGACACAAAGCTGGTGGAAACTGAAAATTTATCAATGCAACAGAAACCCTGAGAGGATTACAGGATAAACAAGTGGAGGATGAGCAATCGGGCTTTCTCGCCCCAGAGTGCTCTCAACACCGAGGCAGACAGACACACACACACACCGAGGGAGGAAAGACCGAATGAGAGAAAAAAAAAAAAAACACTAACAAAAAACAACAGAAAAGATACTGAATTCATGAGTGGGGACAGAGAGTGACTGAGAGTGTGTGCGTTAATCAGTGATCAGTGCGCTAATTGGAAGGTCGAAGTCAACACCTTGAACTCATCATGTTCCTCAAACTGTTTGTTCTTCATTCACCCAAATGAGGATAGGTTCCCTTTTTGAGTCTTCCTCATACCCTCTGAGGGAGTTCTTCATCACCACAGTCACCTCAGGCTTGCTCGCTAGGGTTGATTTTGTCTCACATCTAGGACTTTTTTGCATGTTTTTTTTTTTTTCTTATGTTCTGTAAAGCTGCTTTGAGACAATGTTCATTGTTGTGTCTGTGAAGATTCTTGGTCATCCAGGTGAGGTTATCTGGAAGTTGAGTCATGTCAACTGGACCTCTTTTTAATTAAGTAGACATGCTTCACTACTCATTCAAGTAGCTTCTTTAGTCTAAGGAAAGTTGGAAAGTTCCTCGTATTTAAGTCCAAAGGTCAAATGGTCCTCCTCTATCCAAACTGCTTGCCACGTGAACAATGTAGAAGATGAGACTATTATCATTATTATTATTATTTATGTATGCTTTTTGTTCATTGTTAAAAGCACTAGACGGAAATTGGATTGAATTCTTGATCCCTGTGTGCGATGTGCAAGTTCACATTATCCTGATGAAAGAGGTGACTGACACACCATTTCTGTGACAGTGTCACTTTGGTCAGCAACAATGTTTGGGTAGGTGGTACTGTATGTGTACGCGTTCGTTAGCCAGAATTCACTTTTTCAACAATTTGTACTACAGTAGCTCTTCTGTGGGACAGACCAGATGAGCTCGCCTTCTCTTCTCCAGACTCATCAACCCCTGCCCACCCATGACCCGTCTCTGGTTCACTGGTTATCCCTCCTTGGAGCACTTTATTAGGCACTAACCACTGCAGACCAGGGACACCCACGAGTCCTGCTGTTTTGGAATTGTTTAGTCATTTAGCCATCACAACTCGCCTGTTGTGAAAGCCTCAGGTCTTTCTTACACTTGCCCACTTTTCTTGCTTACGGTGCATCGAATTTAAGAACCAACTGTTTACTGCTGGCTAATTGGCTTGTGTCACCGTAATGAGATACTCTGCTCTGTCGCGATTAACTTCAAATGGTATAGTGCTGGTTCATTTCTTATTTTGTTTTGTTTATTTTTACTTTACAGCAGTAATTCTGTTAGTATGCGCTCATGCGAGTGTCATTAGAGAAATTTCTTTTTTTTTCTGTTAAAACAGTGTTTGCATTGTGTTTGTTAGTTGTGAAACTTAAAAAGCGAGGTGGGGGGAGGGAGGAAGAGTTTTACTGTTTAAGACGAGGCGAGGGGCTAATTCCACACACACACTCGCGCATACAAATACACAGCGCCTGAGCGCACAAACGGAAACACTTATCTGTCAGAATTTATTTTAACTTTTTTTTAAATATTACGTGCCGGTTAATTTTTTTATTTTTACTTTATATATTGTATTAATTATTTTATGTATTTATTGTTTTTGGCTGTAGAACGAATAATTTGAGTTTTCATTATTTTTTATGGGAAAATTCTACTTGGTTTACGGGTGTTTTGGAATATGAGCCTACTTCTGAAAAGAATTATGCCCGTAATCCAAGGTTCCACTGTAATGACACAGTTATTCGCATCACCTGTCAGTGTTTTTCATGGTACAGCCTATCAGAGAAGCCATTAAAAAAATAATAATAATCAAGTTTATGCTGTTTCTAAGTCACCATCAGGACTACGCTCAACACAAGCCTAGGGGAAGTAGACCAGTTTTACAGAAAACGTCTCTGCATTTCCGTTACAACTTTATAAACTGAAATGTCTCTCTCACACTTATGTCATTGAAGGGTACACTGCAAAACCAGTTCAAATCTGAGTTTGATTAAACGTTATTTAAATTGTAAGACAATTGTAAATTGTAAGCAAAATGCAGAGAACAAAGAATTTTATGTTTTGTACTGAGTGTATAATTGTGTGTTTACGATTTTTATTTCAAAGGGGCATGGCTTTAAACATGAAAGTCTGATTTTTCATAATGAGTCCATTGCAAATTTGTATATTTAACATTTAAGTAATAAAAAACTTACTTCGCTCTTTCACAAAACTCTTTACGCTTTAAACAAGATGAGTGTGTGATGACGCTATGCTAACCTTGACCGCTAATGGCTATCGTTCAGCTTTTTTGTTGCTTGCAACTCGGACTACAGACACTATCTTCAGATGCTGTATAGGTGTTGATCGTCTGATCGGCTCGGTTTAGGCTGATGTTTTGGGTATTACGACGTTTAATCGCACACAGAAGAGTCCGAGTTCCTTCCGAATCAAGATTTTGATGTTCAACCTCCTTTCTCTTGTCTCTGGGTTGTTCATTAGGGATCTAAATCTACATCCTAATTTCTGTCAAGATGCTTAGTGACAATGTTGATTTGTGACAATGTGTTTTAAACTAAAATGTTTCCTTGTTTTTTTTTTTTTGTCAAACTGTTTATGTGAGATTTAAGTGTGAGTATGTGTGAGAGAGAGGGAGAGAGAGAGAGAGAGAGAGACAGGGCATGGTGTGTAAAATGTCTAAATGTATTAATGAGCAAGACAGTTTTTTTGTGTGTGTGTGTGTGTGTGTGTGTGTGTGTGTGTGTGTGTGTGCGCGCGCACGCGCGCGTATGCGTGCGTATGTAAAATGAAGTTTAACACTGAAATAAATGTACGTGTGTGGGGTGTGTAATGATGGACAGCACGTGTGTGTGTGTGTGTTTCTGCGTGGCGGAGCGGCTTGACTGCACCGAGTCACTTCTAAATGAGGAGAACTGTGTGTCAAACACTCTGTGTGAATAAGAGAAGAGGCCCTGAGCAAAGCGGGAGATTATTACCCCTCGCCTTCAGCCTCCTACAGCTTATTGTTTTTGTAATATAGCCTGAATATCGCTCGAGGACCATCGCTTGCTCTTATTTGTATACTATAAATAAACATGCTGCTCCGTATTTCACAGCGGACTCGAGAGGAAGAAGACGAAGAAGAAGTAGAAGAAGGTACTTTCCGGACCCCTGTGAGCGTTATTATGGTTATTCTTCCCTGCACAGGAAACACTCGTTCGCTTCACGGTCTGCGGGCGAACGAGTGTGGAGATCTTTGCGTCAGGTGACGGCTCGTGTAGTTTCGAAATGTTCGAAATGTTGGGAAAAGCGATAAATAAAACATCACTCGTTTCGCTCGAAGGCGATTTGAAGGCACCTGGCAGGAAGGTCTTTTGTTTTCTCTTTATGGCCATGATGTCATCTAGCTGGCTTTGTGAAACCTCCGTGAAAGTCTCAATTTCAATTTCATTAAGCTCCAAATCCAAACTCTCTCATTACACAGACCATCATTAGTTACAGAACACCTTTCGGTAAAGAGCTAGCAAAGCAAATTTCGAAAATCGAAAAAACAAATGCCACTGAGAATGCTTAAATGGTTAGCATTATGTTGCTAGTAGGCAGCAAAAGTGATGTTCAGGTAGCAGTCTGGATTACAGTTCTTATTTTCCCTTTAGCTTTTCTTGTGCATTGTGAGATTCGACATGTTTGTGTCTGACTTTGGTGACAGATTGTCTGCCTTGCCTGTCCTGTAACTACGCCTCTGCAGAATTGAACTGTGTCGCTGTTTTTTTTTTCTTTTTAGTCCAACTGCATACATCTTAGAGAAGGAGGTGTAACAATACATCATGACAATAAATCACGATGCAAACATCTGGAAACGTTAACGATATATTAAAAATGCCTCTAACGTCATTGCACTGTTTGAAATCCAGTAATCACAGATTTAACATATACGCACAGAGAGCGCTGGTCATGTGATCACGCTCTCTCGTGTCTGTGAGTATAATTCGCGATCTGAATGCTGAACCGAACCGAAGAAACAAGCATGATTCCTACTGCATCGAAATCCATACGTTTGTCGTACGCTGAAGAACACACCCTACAGTCAGTTTACAGAGTCCAGTCAGGTTCAGCGAAACCTGAACAAAAATTCATGGCAGGTTTATGACTGAAAAAAAAAAAAGAAGCATGAATAAATCGATGTTATCGAACTTTCTTTTTTTTTTTCTTCCCCTGGTATGTCTGTATATACTGGATCTAAATTCACCTTTTTGAAATTCAGGTCTTGAAAATTGAAGCATAAAAAATAAATCACTAGCAGAAAAATCATCATGCCTGTTAATATTAAAGTTATGGAAATTCATGAAATACATCCAGAGAGCACGCATGCACGCGCACACGCATGCACACACACACACACACACACACACACACACACACACACACACACACTGCAAATAAGCCTGACCCTGTAACCAAACACAAAATATCCACACAGGAAAAAAAAAAATCATCAAAATGTATAAGCCTGTTTCGTATGTCTGCCTTCAGCCCGTCCATCTGTCTTTCTGTCTCACAGTCTGTATGTCTGCCTTTGTCACAGGTTGTCCACCTGTCAGTTTTGTAGTCTGTCCTACCGTCTGTCCAGCCTGCCTCTCTCACAAGTTGTCTGTCTGCCTGCGTTGCAGTCTGTCTGACTGTCACGATGTGTCCATCTGTCTCCTTTAGTCAGTCCATTCATTTGCCTGTCTCACTCTCTAGCCAAAATTCTGTCTGTCTCAGTCAGTCTGTCTGCCTTGTGCAAATGTGCGGGTGTGTGTCTGTCTCACAGTCTGTCCATGTGTCCGTGTTGCAGTCTGTCCATTTGCCTGTCTCACAGTCTGTCTAGCTGTCTGCCTGTCTCACAGTCTGTCCATCTCTCTGTGTGTCTCCCTGTCTTAGGCTGTGCATCTGTCCCCCCTGTGTCAGTCAATTTATTAGTCTGTCTCACATGCTATCCATATTTGCGTCTGTCTTAGTCAGTCTGACCGTCTTACAATCTGTCACGCACTCTGTCCATGTGTCTGCCTGTCTCACAGTTCGTCCGACTGTTTGTTTCACAATCTGTCTGACTCTCATAGTCTGTCCATCTGTGTCTGTGTCTTCATTACAGTCTGTTTATCTGTCTGTTTCACTGTCTTTTTTCATTGTCTGTTTCACTGTCTCACAGTCTGTCTGTCTATCCGAACATCTATCAGTCTAACATTCATTCTTTCTGTCTGTCTGTCTGTCTGTCTACCTACCGTCCCATCCACCTGTCCAGCAGTCACTGTAATATATCTTTTCACATAGCATCTATCTATCTATCCATCTATCTATCTATCTATCTAAACCACCGGTGTGAATGAAAACAACAGTGAAACTCAGTGAGGTAATGACGAAAGAGTCCAGAGCGGTACCGTTGTTGCAGTCTGCACGCGTTCTCTTTCTGCCAAACCTCAGTGTAATTACTGTTTATTAAAACAACCACTCTTTTAGTGTGTCTAATTAATTAGGCTTTAGCACAATGCTGTATTGTATAAACACTGAGCGCTGACAGCTGATCTGCCTGTGGAGAAAAAAAACAAAAACAAAATAAAAAACTTTACTCGCTGCAGTCAGATGGGAAAAAGCGCCGCAACACGTTCGCACCAGACTGTAATCGGAGATGCTTTCTAAAGACGCTCTTGTCAAGAGAATCTATTCAAATGCAAACGCCGACCGAACAGATACACGTCTCCTGACAAAGGACCGTCGATCAGACACTGCTGGGTTTTGATTCCCCGCGTGCCGCCGCTGCGCCTGTGAAGAACGCGTGACAACGGCTCACGAAAACAGAAACTTTTAACAACAAAACAGGAAGTATCCTGGGGAACGCGCTCGAGGTGGGATAAATAGCAGAGGGAGCGAGTCGGCATGGTTACCGACGATCTTTAGCGACGCTTATTTTTTCGATTTCTCACACAGACTCATAACTCTTTGTGAATTTGTGAGCTGCTGGAGCGAGTGCTTGCACAGCGTAGTGAAATATTCCAGACTTAAGACCAAAGAAACCTGAATATTTGTTCAACCACATTTTTAACAAGCATGGGATTCAATTCCAGTTGGAGATTAATGACTATCATTTTACGTAGTTTTTTTTTTTTTTTTTTTTTTTCCAGTTTATTTGTGCTGCGCAAATCACATCAACCACCCAATGTGCTCGGAGGCATTTCGTCATCCGGCGCTGATGTAAGGATAGAGATATATACATGATAATTTTTTTTTCAGTCTGTCGCATACAATCTTGCTTAAGGGTTGCGGTAAAAGCCCAGCGGTGAGCATTTCCATTTAGGTAACGGCATTTATTTGTCTTTCGTCTTATGATAAAGCTACGAGAGAGTCTGTATCTACTGCTGAAATTCACTTAGACAACAAGCATGTCTGTTTGATGGCGAGAGCTGTCAAATTCCTTTAAAATTGGGGTTTTTATTTGTATAAATATTTAGTACATATAATGCATTCGAATGTTAATCAGACAGAACATCGGCATCGGCGCTGCGAGTCTGCATTTGTATTCTGCAAATCGGAAAAAGGGTTAAAAGAGGTATGCTCTTCATCCGAAAGTTCGCTGAACCATTATCAGCTTAATACTTTTTTCATAAGAGCAAGATGATTTTGGTATCATACATGTCTCAAATATTATATTATCAACTCTTTTTAATTTTTTTTTAATTTACATTACTTTTTACATTATTCTCTTTTCAAATAAGTCTTAGAAATCCCCCAAAACCTGTCTGCTAATACAGTACTCCAGCTGAAATACCACTCAGATCAGATCCTTGGTGGTTATCTCTCTCTCTCTTTTTCAGTGTCTGTAGCTTTAAATGCAAATACTATAATGTTGCCTCCCCCACCGCACCCCATGCTCCTTTTGTAGAAAAGCATTTCCCGAGCCAATCACAAGAAGATCTTTCAAACTGTTCCTGCCTATCACTCTTTCTTTTTTGTTTTGTTTTTTTTTGTTTTCTTCTTGACTGGAATTATGTCATACTGTACCACGCTCAAAATAAACAGCATGCTCAAGAACCAATATAGAGGGGAACAAAAAGAATGGGACCATTTTCCTTTCCTTATATTTTTGCTTATGTCCTATTGGCATGGGATTAGTATAACCTGGGGACCTTGTGTGATTAAAAAAATAATCTAATCATGATTTTTGTCTTTCTGCACATTGTATTGTTGTATGGTGTGTATATAGCGATATGACCTGCCACGCAAAATACTTTCAAAGCACTTCAACGCAGCCTCCATTCTCCGTGTAAGATGAGTAAAAAGGCACACAGGAAACAAAAACCTTTAAAAAAAAATTTTTTTAAAGACATACGACCGTGCTAAATCCTGGCCTAATCACAGACATGCTGATTCGCACAGAACTAATATTAATCACAGGACCTCAGAGTTCGGCGAAATACGGTAGGTCATTTGCGGAGGGCATTTTTACTTTACAAATTACAGACATGTCCGATTAGCACAGGATTAAGACAATGGACCACCTCCGCAATTATTACAAATCTCACGAGGTCCCCAGATAATACTAATCCTGTGTAAAGAGGACATTGAAAAAAATAAAAAATTAAAAAATCAATGAAATTTGCATTATACATGCCATTTAAACTACATTTTCAGGAAATCTATGACTTGAAGAAACACTAAACATGTTTTAACTTAGTGGAGTAAAGAATACAAAGGGCATTGAAAAAGAAAACATTAACCTACCTGAATAACAATCTGAAACGTGTTTTGTGATGTAATTTAGAGATACGGACAACTAAAGACTCACTTAATTACTGAGCACTTACTGTAAGCGTACGAATCCATTCTGAGTGATTTGCATATGGATTTCTTTTATTAAAATCTATCCATCTATTACCTGTTATCTAAGGCGCTTATCCTGTGTAGGGTCGCAGTAGACTTAGAACCTCTAATCTCAAAGAACCTGGAGCGCAATTTAGGGTACAATCTAGAAAAAGGTGCCAACTGTTTGCAGGACACACACACACACACACACACACACAAACACACAATCATACACTTTGGACTGAAAAACCTAATGTATCCTAAAGAAACACACCAAGTCATACCTCATCATACAGCCTGCTACAGTATTTGCACAAAATGTCGAATTTGACAAATGTTAATTGTTTAATGCTGTTTTTCTCTCACTAATTCAACACATACAGTACAGACCAACACATACAATAAACAGTTTGAATTTGTATTAGGGCAAGAAAAAAGCAGCTAAGTGAAGAAAAACGAGTGGTCATCATTACTTTAAGAAATGAAGGTCAGTCAGGCCGAAAAATTGGGAAAACTTTGAAAGTGTCCCCAAGTGCAGTCACAAAAACCATCAAGCGCTACAAAGAAACTGGCTCACGTGCGGACCGCCCCAGGAAAGGAAGACCAAGAGTCACCTCTGCTGCGGAGGAGAAGTTCATCCGAGTCACCAGCCTCAGAAATCGCAGGTTAACAGCAGCTCAGATCAGAGAGCAGGTCAATGGCACACAGAGTTCTAGCAGCAGACACATCTCTAGAACTACTGTTAAGAGGAGACTGTGTGAATCAGGCCTTCATGGTAGAATATCTGCTAGGAAACCACTGCTAAGGACAGGCAACAAGCAGAAGAGACGCGTTTGGGCTAAAGAACACAATAAAGAACACAATAAAGAAAACTCGCTGAATGAGAAGGTCTGTCCAAACCTTTGGTCTGTACTGTACCTCATCACTAAATAGGGCTGGGCGATATGCCCTATAAATGAAATCTCGAATTTTTTAAAAGACCGAATTCGATTTTAAAACGATTTTTTGTTTAAAATAAATAATAATAATAATAATAATAATAAAACAGACAGTATAGGTTGTTTTATTATTTACTTAAACAAAACAATATAACCAAACATTACCTGCTTATTTGGATTAAAAGTATATATATATATTAAATCACTTAAACAATTTTGCAAACCACATGCAACTTACATGCTGAATAAAATCAAACAGGTGCCTGACAGCATTTATTTTTTTTTTTTTAACTGTGTATATGGGCATAATGTCTTTAGCGATATAACACGACACAACATCAGTAATATCTTTCCATCGAGGCCCCTCTCATCATATGGGATACAGTGGGGAAATGCGCTCACTGTTTTCACCTCGCTTTTAGCCGGTGTTTTCGCGCTGCCGCTTGTCTTGTTTAGCTCGCAGCGGCAAACACGACGCCGATTCAACAGTGTGGCTTTGTTTGGGGTGCGCGAGGAAATTAGTCGTGCTCGAGTAAATTAGCTTCTTTTAGTTGCCACAAACTTCAGACAAATTTTACACCGGGCTTTGGCTTGTTCAATGTGTAAAGTTGCGAACCCGAATAATTTCCATACGACTGAAGAAACCGCGCCTCTGTTGGAAACGAGCTCTTTGGTTTCATCCGAGCGCGCTGCCATGTTGTATCTCGTATTTCCCACGTGTGAGTCACAGAGGGGACGTGGCAGAACTACAGAGGCTCGCGGTGTCGCACCAAAGTGAAACTATAAAATCGATTTAAAACTCTCACAGGTGAGCGGTTAGTTAAGCGCGCTGTCGTGTGGTCGGACAATCTTGCCTCTTAATTATTCTGCCATTGGTGCAATTACAATTTATCTAATATTTTAATAAAAAATCGCGATACCTTGATTTAAGAAAAAAATTAAATCGTAAATTCGAATTAATCGAAAAAAAATCGCCCAGCCCCATCACTAAAGAAGGCATTTCAATACTGAAACGTGTTTCCATTGTTGTGTTACGTTGTTTGTGTTATCATGTAGCTCTTGTTTGCACAATTGCACATGCACTTTGTTGTCTGTTGTCTAGTGTTGTCTCTTCTAGTATAAAAATTGATAGCTTAGGTTAACTTAAAAATGTAAATGCATGTATGTAGCACCTTGGTCCTGGAGGAACGTTGTTTCGTTTCACTGTGTACTGAACTGTATATGGTTGGAATGACAATAAAGCCTACTTGACAAGCCTGAAAAGAACACACACACACACAGGAGACAATCCCACAATCCTGTTCATCTGTACACTCATTGCCTCCTGGGACTTTGCACAGAATGTTTGCAACACTACCGAGAGCACAATGAAATTAATAAAACCCCCAATGTGTTTTATATGCAGGGGATAAATGTAAGGCTAGAACGTTGTTCCATGTTCGACTGCAAAAGGAAAACATAATACGCATCTTCCTCTTATCATTCAACTCTGAGATTAATAAGGACGGCGCTATGATTGGGATTTTACGCGGGTAACATTTCGCCAACGAGCGTTTGCCAACTTGGCCACTTGTGCTGTACATGTCTTTTTACCAAACTGAATGTTAACGTATTATGTGTGCTGTCGGCAACTTAAACTGGGACACTCGTGTAACTTTATATTTTGTTTGAGTGGTAGATTTAGCTTACAGCAGTGGAGAGCGATAGAGAAATCAAACACTGAACTGTATTTAATTGGAGCTTCAGGAGCTGCCGCAGCCGTCTGGTGATGCGAAGGTTTCCGATTCGATTCTGGCTTTTATACATTTCTGTTTATTGATATTAACAGAGTGTGTTGTGCATGAATGTGCTGAGACAGCAGCGTCTGTTGAACGTGTTCATTTTTCAAGCTAGTTAGTTTAGTGTGAACTAAACTAGCTTTTCTTTTTATACTGTAGAAAATAAATATCAAGCTTCTAAAACATATAAGTTAAAGTCTGTAAAGTACAAGTTAAAAATTTGTTAAAACTTATAACTTAAAGATAAATAGTTAACCCACCTTTTTTTTTTTTTTTTTTTTTACATACTGTAGGTTTATAACTATTTTTTTTTAGATATGAAACAATTTAGAGTGCTTAAACATTTCAAAGAGCTACAAAAAATGAAACTAAATATATTTAACTATAACTATATTTAATATATTTGTCAAATATCTCTCTCCTTTTTTATTATGATAAATCTTGCAAAATTGTAAAGTAAATGTCGTTGGAAAATGTTGTTTTCAAAGGCTAACAATAAAACCTTACTGTTATCCATTATGTCTGTTAACTGCACTAGCAACAACAATGTCCTTGTGTCACATCAGAGCAGCACACAAAACTGATAAGTTCTTACGAAAATAATTTTAAAAAAAAATGTAGTGCTATCCAACAAATTTGCACCACAATCGCTAAACCATTTAAAGAACAAATATATTTCGCCTATTTCAGGAACCCTTTTAACTGCTGTTTATTGCTGCGACCCATTTGTCCGAGCATAAGGATCTGCTTTTGATGGAGACTATAAAGCACTTTAGGTGCAAGTCTCTCTAGATAAGGATGTCTGCCAAATGCTTTAAATGTAGATGTACATGCGCTACCTTAACTGCCCTACTGCCCAGCTCGAACTCGAACTTGGGAATATTAGATTAGGGAAACATTCAGTCGTTTCAGATTCACAATAAAGCAGATGAAGTCTAACACGGCTTAAAAAGAAAAAAGAAAAAGAAAAACGTGCCGTGAATAAAGGCGCTGGTTTAAAGTGTGTAAGTCGTGTTAGGATCGATATCCCCCCGCATGCTCTGACAGAATAAAGAGCTGTGTGGGGAGCGATATTTGAGAGCTGTGTGAACATGGCCTGTGTACTCATGTCCTGGCATTGAGAAATAAAACAGCTACTCCATGGTGATAATCCAGAAATAATCCAAAAAAGGGAGGGGACTGTCTTATAGGAGGTCACATTAGGGGGAAGAAAATGTAATGTATCTTTAAAGTACAGTTTAACATTGGATTGCGAGCATAATTAATTCCGGAAAGGTTCTTGTTTTCCAAAGCACTCATATGTCAAAGCGGATTTCCTCATAAGAAATAATGGAGACTCAGATGATTTGTTCCAGAGCCCTAGAATATTTATATAAAAATAATTCATACAATATATGAAATTAAAATAAATCAAATTAACCTGCATTTTACCATTGAAAAGGTAATGGAAACACTGCTCTCTGTTGGCTTTCTGGAATCTTTTTCATTTTGTGTGATTTAACAAGGAACCTAACTAATGCCACTTGCTTTTGCTTCCTTTTGAGGATTTCGTGGAAATGTGACATTGCATTGTGACGGTATTGACAAGCTAAAATATGTAAACACACAAAACGAGTGTATTTTCCAATAATTTGTGAAAGATGGAAGCTGTTTATATTTTCTGCAAAAGCTGAAGTATATTTTCCACATAATTTTTTACATTTGAAAATGTTTGGGGCCTCCGAGTGGCGCAGTGGTTAAAGCGCTCGCCCTATCATCCGGAGATCGCTAGTTCGAATCCCGGGTGGTGCTGTAACCTCTCGCAGCCGGAGGTCTAGAGAGAGCTGATTGGCCGAGCTCTCTCAGAGGGGAGGGATGAGAGGTACATAGTGCTCCGATATTAATCACGGCTCTACAGCCAGTCAGGGGCGTCTGTGAGCTCGCGCGGAGGGAGCGGATAGCGCTGTCCTCCGAGTGTGTTACGCCGCCCCCAACGGTGCGCGAGCGAGCAGTTCGAAAAGATGCGGTCGGCTGGCGTCACGTGGTTCGGAGGAAACACGTGATAGTCTTCGGCCCTCCCGGCTGAGTGGTAGTAGTAGCCTTAATGTGGGAGCCCCCTAGTGACGGGGAGGAATTGGACACGACTAAATTAGGGAGAAAATCGGGGAAAAATCCAAAAAAAAAAAAAAAAAGAAAATGTTTGATGTCTGCGAGTTCACATAAATAACAAGAAAAAGTGTAAATCGATTCTGAATCTAATCGACCCACAAAAAAAATCAGCTCTGCAGCTGAGGTAGTAAACAGAAAAGATATTGAGAGCATTGAGCCCAGTTTCGTCAGATTTCACTCAAAGCTGTGTTCATGATCCTGTAAATATTATTAGTTTTGATCAATTTCACCAGTAAAAACAATTCAGTCTTCTGCCAGCAGGTGGTGGGATTCGAATGAGCAGGATGTGCTGTAGTTTTAGCGTCAACATGCTTTAAATCACTGAAGGAAAACTTTTTTGTAGAAGTGAACAAGAAGTAGAATTTATCTCCTTTCTTTTGCTGGGAAAGTTACTTGTCCAATGTGCAAATACAAATAAAAACGTAGACAAAACTAAAATGTACCACACTTGCTAATGGTTGCATGTAGGGCTGTAGCTGTCGAATATTTTAGTAATCGAGTATTCTACTAAAATATTAATCGATTAATCGGATAAAATGCACTTTTACTTAATTAAACAGCAATGTAAAATATATAAGAGAAACAAAGATTAATTGGTGTTCTTTTTAGAAAAATCTACTTTTATTTTTTAAATGCATAGAGAATTTTATCAAAAATAAATATCGTCATTATTCACAATACAAGGAATAGCTTATACCCCTATATCACCTATGCGGTTTAACTCGCAGTGAGATGCGGTTTGGGCCACCGTGAGCCGCCGCGACTGCCCACCGACGTTCCGCAAAGTTCTGCAAGGTCCGCCAAAAAAAAATAAACATGTTTAAACATGTTTTTAAGGCGGCTTAAACATATTTCATTCTTCGCAAAGAAAGATGGAAATTTAATCGCAGCAGCAAAACTCGCGGTGAATCATTAAGAACCGTACTTCTGGCCACCGCACAAAACCGCGTAGGTGAGATAGGGGTATTAAAGTTGACTAGGATTAATTAAGTGCATTACAGCACCATACATTCTTGTTACGGTTTCCTAAGCAGATGGTAGGTTAGCTCTAGGTGTCTAGGGGGGGATAGGAAACCGACATAAGAAAAATAATTTAAAAAAAAGAAATATAAATAACACCTTCACTAATTACAAAAAAAAACGAGGCAGACTCAAGACTGGCAATGAGCTTCAATAAACTTTAGTGAATGAAGCATAAACCCACACACCCAATTGCTCCGTAGTTACAGTGGAGACCAAAAGTACAAACAGACATAAATGATATTTACAATATATATATAACAGATGGAATGACAAATTCGACAGTGGGAGCCACGAGCAGAGCTTAAAGCAAAGAAATAAATAAAACAAAACACCTTCTAACTAAAGCGCGGCAGTCAGTCTTACCTAACAAACAAAACGAAAACAAAACTAGGGCGTAAAATGCCCGCTGACTACACTGGCTAACCAAAACATAAATACAACAAATAGCTCTCGCTCCTAACTAGTGTGCCTAAACAGCGCTATCTTCTACGTGCTGTTTATGTACACCCTAGGGCCTACTAACCTTGACTCCACACCGCGAATTGGAGATGCGTCCACGAACTCACGCTGGGCGTAGACGAACAAAAAACACACACAGCTAGTGTTTTAGCGTAACAAATTGCCGCCCCAACGTTTGAAATACCGGAAGTAACAACACCAGAATTGCCGTAACAATAAGCATGAATGAAAGAAAGAAGCCGCCACTGGCTGCGTCACTTCCGGGTTCTTATACTCGACTGGCGCCGCCTCATTGGTTCCCACGGGATTCGCTGTCGCGCTGGGAACGGTGATTGGCAGGGACGATGTCCAATCCCAGGACCTGAAAAATACGGGAGCCAACAGACAAGACATCCCACAAAATACTACGGGACGTAACAATTCTTATTTTAAAGCCTTTTCAAGTAAGTCTCCTTCCGCTTTGTGGGTGACGTAAGCGCTTCTTCTTCGTTGGTGTTTACTGGCGGCTTGCACCCGGAAGTGCGCTGTGTCAAAAAGCTTTGAGGCGGAAGATTTTGCCTCGATCATTTTTTGTAATCGAATTACTCAATTTACTCGAGGTATCATTTCAGCCCTAGTTGCATGGACTTGATTGTTTTTTTTTTTTAAAGATATGCTAAGAAATTACTGTACAACATCGTAAGCTTTTGGATAACACCGAGTGTGTGGTTACTAAAGTCATGTAGCTTTTGGATAACACCGAGTGTGTGTTTACTAAACTCATGTAGCTTTTGGATAACACCGAGTGTGTGTTTACTAAAGTCATGTAGCTTGTTCTTTAAATTTTTGCGACTTCAAATACATGCATATATCATGACTATATATACACACACTGTATATATAAAATGTCTCTGCTTAGATTCTCCACATTTTCTGTCTCTCTACTTTCATGTCTGTTCCCTCCCTGGCACGTTTCCTTCTGCTTTAAAATCAATAAAACTTCTCTGCAACAAGTACAACAGTTTTTTCTTTCCCCCTCTACCTAATGAATAAATGCCACATTAGCCGAAGGGACTGCTTGTTCCCGTTTGACATTCACCTACACCAACATGGACTACGGCAATGCAGCCTTCCTGCTAGCTCGGCAGCGGGACGAGAAACAAAATGCACTGTGAGAATATCGGGAATGACAAATACCTACTAAAGTCCTCCACAGTCCTCTACGTGTGGGTCTCTCCACAATATGGTAATTGTTTATCTTCAAAAACACAAACACAAAAGACAAAGAGACAAGGATGGAGCTGAATGACAATTTCCGTGCTTCACAAAAATAAAACACATTTTCACACATTTTATATAAAATAGATTTGGTTATATAAAATAGATGTCTATTGAGACATGACACACACACACACACACACACAAAAAAGAGTTCTGTCAAAGTTAATGAGGTAATTAATGAGACTAAGTGCATGATAACGAGATAATTAAACATAATTAATGCTTATTATGAGCGCTTAGTGTTACAGATTGCGTACACAAAGACAGGCGTCCGGTCGCTTTGCTCTTGTTTTAAATGTCGCTCAGCGACACTTCTGAGGCATTTTGTCTGAGGTTAAAGCCTGAAAATGATCAATCAGTAAAGCCGTACCTAGCGCGAGATGGAAATCACGTTTCTCTTGGAACGAGAGAGCCTCAGATTTTCAATTTGCGACTTCAATTATGTTCCAGTGTACAGTCTGATACACCCTTTCATCTCGGGCAATGTGGAGGCAAATCATCCTGCGTTTATCCTCTGTTTGTCCTTTCTTGCTCATTTCTTTCCCGTAACCATCCTGTGTGTGTGTGTGTGTGTGTGTGTGTGTGTGTGTGTGTGTGTGTGTGTGTGTGCGCGCGCAAGTATGTGTAAAATATAAAATACATGCACTCCATATTATACTGAAACACTCTAAACACAATAGCTATTACGGAACAGTGGGTATTAGTGGGTATGCACTCCTGTCTGGCGACGGGGTCGGCGACCCTGCAGAGATGGCCATCACCTGGTCTTTTTTTTTTTTTTTTAGTCTTCACCTGTCCACCTGATACCTGCTCTTGGCTAACAGGAGTGGAACCTTCTTAAGGTCTTGTGTAAGTGTCCTGAGATACGTTTCTGCTCAGCACAGTTGTCCATAGTGGATATTGTATTTGATTTGCCCATGCCTCTTTGTCAGCTCGAACTAGTGTGACCTCTGACCTCTGTCAGCACCAAGGCATTTCTACCCGCGGAACATTCTCTTGCTTGTTTTTCACGCTGATCTGTTTGTAGACTTCTAGAGACTGCTGTGAGGAAAAAAAATCCCAGGAGGGTTTGTTGAACATTCCCCTGTTCTGATGTTTGACGCAGACATTAAAAGGTCACAGATTATACACCTTTTTTTTTTTTTAAAGGTTTGCATAAGCCTCAAAGGTCTCAAAAACATGTGTAAAGATCCTACATTCTGGCTGCTTGTTTTTCTTTCTACTCCACACCCTCTTCACTCTCCGCTGTTTCAGAGTCTATAGCCTTAAACGACCGGCTCCTAAATGGCCATATGAAGAAGTGCATTTTCCCAGCCAATCAAAATGCAGGGACAGGAAACGGCCATGTTTGGGACCTTATGAAGGAAAAATATACTTGAAGCCATTAAAAAAAAACAAAAAAAAACAAGATGACGTCCTCAATATGTACTGAATCAAAAATGTAAACACAATCTTCCCCCACTAGCTCTCAGGGGTCAAAGAAGACATAAAACTGGACAGATTTCTATCCTGGCTTCTAAGTGGTGGAATGAAATTCCTGGAGATGTCCACGTAGCTGAGTCACTGACGATCTTTAGGCGTTTATCTGTTTCTTAGGTAACAGAGTTAACCCTCTCCCGACTGTGTTTTAAAACTTGTGAAACGGTGTGAGAATATATATTTATTGATGTAAACTTTAAAGCACTTAAGTAGGTCTGCTCTGGATAAGAGCGTCTGCCAAATGCCATAAATGTTAATGTGAATGTAAACAACTGAGAGCTGAAGAGGGCTAGGTTCGTCATTAGCGGCTACCTACTAACTGCTAACCTAGCACTTTTTAAGAGCTTAAGAAAGCTGGGTGAGCCATTAACAGTTAGCTGCTAATTACTAGCTTAGCTTTACATTTACATTTATATTTGGGCATTCAGCAGACGTTTTTATTCAAAATCCACTTAGGGTTTTTATTTTAAAGTCTGATTTGCTTGTTTAATCCCCAGCCAATATAAAAATGGAAGCTGGAAATTTTTGTTTATTTGTTTGTTTATTGTCGTGATGGACCCTGAACTAAATTAAAAAGTGGATTTTGCATAATAATAATAATAATAATAATAATAATAATAATAATAAAAAGTAAAATCTACAAATGCTCCAAGATGACAGGATGAGAGGATCTTCCTTCTGTTAACTAAACTCCACAGCTCTCCTGTTGATCAGGTAAAGCATCACCTTGAACTCTGTATAAAACACAATAAACCACAACCCTTTTCTGCAGTGTCTGCGTTAAATGTCTGCCTCATGAAAGATTACAGAGGCTGCTACGTCAGAAAGGCTTTCCAGCATGTTTTTCCTTCTGGTTTCTTTGACCTAATCCTGAGCCTTACACAGCAGTCCTGACTGTAAACACACATATGCAAAAAAGCTGTTTTTTTTTTTTTTTTTTTTCCCTCACCCAAGACTGCTTGATGCAGTTATTATATAAGCACTCGTGGGGCGAAGGCTGCTGCTATTCGGGAGATCAAAACATTGCAGTTAAAGTGAAAAAAAAAAAAAAAGAATTTACTGTTAGATAAATAAGCAGAGGTCAAGGTTATGCAGTAATGAGCTGCAAAATGACAGGGCTGAGATGGCCTCGAGGGCTTTGGGTTCTGTTTGTTTGCTTCGTCTTGGAGTGTTTAGGTTCTGTTCATTTCTCAGCAGAAACTGTCACTTCATGTGGTGTTGTTCTTTCTTCACGCACATTCATACCTTATGGATATACAGTAGCAATCCTTATAGCAATCAACCTAATGCTTTAACAGGGAATAAACCGCTTCCCGCTAACCCACTTTACTACATAACTATATATGTTTGTATACATGTTTAAAGGTGTCACATTTTATCTCATTTTAACACCTTAATACACCAACCATAAATGTGTTACTGTAACGTTCGAGCTGAAATACAACTTGAAAATTTATTTTATTTTTCACTCCTGTTCCATACAAACTGCTTTAGTGTCTAAAGCTTTAAATAAATATTAGCTCCTCCCAACCACATCCCTTTGCGGAGGTGCATTTTATTTTAAGATAATCAGAAATGGGACTGAATTGGCTGAAAAAGTGTCATTTTGCTCACCTCTAATTTCGACTTGCTTGGAATTGATGTCATACCAGACAGGAAATTTGAGCCGCATCTTCAAGAATATTTAAGGACACAAAAAAATTGGGTGGAATTTTTATTAGATTAGATGCATGATCAAAACTGTAAAGGCCCAAAAAATTAATAATTGGATTTTGCATAATTGGTGTCCTTTAACAGAAGAATGTGCCTTTTATTCACATACTGTATCAGTTCTCATTAGTAGTTTTGTTTTTGTTTAGTTTTTTTTTTATTGTTTGCCTTCCACCAGCGGTGCTGTTGCACTCACATGTGTTACACTCTCTGTGTTATCCACAATTCTCCACTCTCTTCGGGGTGCTAAATAAATTTGTCGTATTTCCTTTATGTGCCAGTCTTGCCTTTGCACTTTTTGCAAACAACTGGCATGTTCACTGTGTAATATAACTGCCGTTCTTTTTTTTTTTTTTTTTTTTAAGCACCATATTGTCAGTCGTGCTGCCATGTCCCCAAAACGAAATGCGGAGAAAATGAAAAGCTGACCATGTGGATTATTCCTGGTTTGTTCCTGTTTAATCTCTGATGATATAAAATTCTAATATCGCTCTACTCTAATAGTAAAAATCTAACTGTTCTCTGTGATGCTGTATTGCAGGTCTCTCATGGCAAATTTGATCAAAGTGTTATTTGATGTTAGCTAATGCCACTGCATAAAAAGAGCCATTTCATTGGAAAAAAAAAAAAAAAAAGCCGAGCAGAAAGTGCATTTTAGGTAGTTTTAATAAAATGAAGGTCTTGTAGTCAGGAGTTAGTGCTTTATACACAATCATGAAATTCTTCCTGAACTGAATTCTGGAGCCCATGAATTGCTACTTGCCTGGAGGTCTGTTGTACATAACACACCGCATGAAGAAATGAGGTACAGTTAACAGATCAGAGTTTATTTTTTCTTTCATTAAACCATGGATTAAGCACAGGTTTCATAATCTTAGTTACTAAATCATCATTAAATTTATCATAACCGCCATAATCACCTTTATCATTAATAACATTATCATCAGCGGCAGCATCCTCATAACCATGGCCATTATCACTATCAACGTCATCCTCATCATTATCACCATCGCCTCAATCACCGTTAGATCATCACCTTCATCATCACATAAGTTTTACTATTAACATCATCCTCATTACCATCATCATTCTTATCATTATCACCATCATCAACATCATCCTCATCATCACAATCACTTCCAACACTACCATAATCATCATCATCACATCATTTTTACCATAATCATCGTCATCACCATCATCATTCTTGTACTTATCACCATCATCAACATCATCCTCATCATCACAATCACTTCCAACACTACCATCATCATCATCACATCATTTTTACCATAATCATCGTCATCACCATCATTCTTATACTTATCACCATCATCATCACCGTCATCTCCATCTTCAGTAAGCAAATTGTTCTGGTCAGAGTCACCCTTGATCCAGAGTCTACTTTGAGGACACTGGACAAAAGAAACCAGTTCTGCACCCTTGACAGGAACATCAAACAGTCACTGCCAATATCCATGACAAACCAGTTACCTAATATACAAGCAGTGAGGCTTTGTCCAAAAGAAAAAGATTAAAACTAAATGGAGATGGAGTGTCTTCGACCGTGGACTACATTTCACACACACTTTCTGTAATGTCATGATTGTGTCATCTTACTAAATCTTTCATTTAGGTTAATTACAATGATTACTTCTACCAACCTATTATTTAATTCGAAACAAGTAAATAAACAGTCAGTCAATGATGTCATCTTAAGACAACAGACTTTGCTTAATTAAAAAAAAAAAAAAAGAGAAAGAAAGGTCAGTTTTGAATATGTATCGGCTTAGATATCGACGTTGTGTCAAAAATGAAACATTTGATTCGTGTCCCTAAAAATAACCATAAAAAAAAGCAGACGTTATCAACCGTAAGAAAATAAGGTGCATATTGTAGAGGGCTTAAATGCTGAAATCAATCTTCATAACTGAAAAAGAGAGACGTAGAGGCAGGGTTCTGGCCGGCTATGAAGAACTCCATTAACTTTGAAACCTTTCGATGCTGTTTATCTGTGATATTTATGGAGACAAATACGCCAGAGATCGTCTTTTTTATGGGAATGTATTGTCTGGATTTCTCTGTGTAACACAAACAGGGTATAAAGTATAGAGGAGCCTTAATCATGTTTTTATTATTATTATTAATTTATTCAGTTACATTTATAAAAACTCCCTAATGCACACATTCAGTTTCAGTCTATTATTCAGTGGATGTCTGTATTATGTTGTAGCTCGAAAGTGAAATAAAAAAATAAAAACAAAACTCACCGTGTTAAGACGATTACATGCATGAACTCCGAGACCTAAGCAGGTGTGTGAGAGATAAGTGCGAGTAGAGAGAATACCTGATGGTTTAACATCAAATAAAATAAAAATCTTTGTCTCATTTTGATACTATGAAAAACAAAATATTAAAATACACATTTACATGCATCAGTTGTCTCTAATTTGGCTTTTTTGCAAAAAATTGTGGTTAGAAATCACACTAAAATCATTACATAATATACAATATATATACAACTATATACAATATCAGTATCATACAGCCTCCATGGCTGGGCAAAATGACATACTGTAGTATCGATATCAATATTGCGAATTTATATCCATATATTACTAGTATTGTCAAAGTTTTTTTCCACACAGCGTCTCATCAAGCATCTTGAAGCCAGATTACAAGATCTACGATTTTGAACCTGCTCAATACAGATAGATAATTTTTATAATCTTGCATATGTGCGTTCACGTTTGTTACGGGTGCAGAGGTCACCGGACTGCGAGGACCCTCAGTTAGGGTCAGTCGTGCCGTGCCGTCAGTGCAGGCAGTGAGTGTAGCGTTATGGGCCACGATACGATCTGAAGGCTTATCACCATTCACAAGAACAGTCTGGGTATTACCACATGTGGATTACACAATACGCATCCCGCTTCCTCTGCTGAGCTACTACAGGAGAAGGATCTGTGTGATGTCTGCATTCCAAGCACAAATCAATCCAGGAAAAAATAAATTAATTGTGATCAAAAAGAATTATGATCATAATGAAGAACTGTTAAAATATATTTAAATAGATCTGGGTGATGTGAAAAAAATAATATTTTACAACATTTTCTTATGCAATTGTAATGGTACGTTGTGATGAGATGCAAAGACGACAATATGAAATATGAATCATGTAAATCAGCTTTCTATTTATTTCTATTAAATGATACGTGGAATTTAGTTCCATCCGTCCATCATCTATACCACTTATCAGAGTGTACCACAAGGATGGGGTACACCATGGATAGTGTGCCAACCCATCACATGGGACAAGCGCAAACATCTGGAAACACTAAACAACCTACAGAGCCTATCTTCGGAATACTGTAGCAGGAACCCAGAGATGCCTGTTTAAACCAGCCAGGCACATGCATACACCACGCACACAGAACGAAGACAAGATTCTTATCTGACCTCCACCTCTGGAGGTGCGAGGCGACGGTGCTAACCCATATTGTGTACATACAGCATGCTGTGCACGCTGTGCTTCCAAAAACCAGAGGTGGTAGAAATCGTCATTTTAGCTGACTTTGGAGCTCTAATTCTGCTCATTGTTTTCAAGGCCACAGCTCAGTATACTTTGTATACTCAGAAATTATTTACTTTATTTACTAATTTTAAAGATCTGTTGAGCCGGTAATACATTTTGTTAAATGTATTTAAGAGAATTTGTATTGCGGCACTTGTCTGTAGTCTGCACATTATTTTTGTATCATTTATGATTCAGAAATTTAAAACAGGATGTTTCCAGGCATAACTTTTTTTTTTTCACACTTTTAGATTCCTCAAAAAATCTGGTTGAGATCAAATTATTCCAGAAGTATAACGTTACATCCCTACTGTACAGTATCTCTCACGTTGCAAATTACTGTCAGCATCAATAGCCCTAGTTATATAAAGATTTTCCCCATCACCATTTTATAAAAAAATAAAAAAATAAAAATCCTAAATAATCACAAAGCAAGCTTTTACATCTACACTCACATAAAAAACAATTTATTGACTCATTAAATCAGCATTCCAAACATTTGTTTGAGTTTTTGTAACAAGCAAGAATTCTGTATAAAGATAAAACATGAACGCTGTCGTGCATACAAACAATGCTGAAATCCCAGACTGAAGGTCATGTGAAGATGGAGTAATTGAATGACGAAAAGAAACAAAAACAGCTTGCAATAAGTGTAATGATTGTATTGATACCAAACACAAACACAAGTAATCCCTGCTCTGTGACACAAAGATGCGATTATTTTAATTAAACATGCTTCCACGTGGAACAGGAGCGCACTAACACGCTTGTTATCTCAACCGGGGACTAAGACCATGCGATGCGCTGCTGGGATTACGAGGCTGTCCAGGCGATTATCTCGGATTCCCTAATTTGGCAATTTAATAACAAAAGACGAAATGTTTCCCCAATTAAATGTCAAGGTGGATTTCCCTCAATGTGTAACTCTTACTAATCATAATGCTTGAAATAAATAAAGTCACAAATAAAGTATCAGAAATCTACATGAGGGTGAAATGAAGGAAGACTTTTTTTTTTTGTTCTTTTTCTGAATGACAATTTCCCAGACTGATACAGTTGTCCTCCTCACACACACAAAAGGTGGTACAACCTTTACCTGCAAGGTTGGGTAAAAAAAAAAAAAAAAAAAGATTTCCAGCCTTACGCAAGCCGATGGCAATCTTTCTATAAAATCCAGTATGTTTTGTTCTTCTTTGGCCCTGAACCGATGTTTTATCTTTAAGCCCATTCTTTTCCTGATCCCAGACTCTGTTGATGTGTATCTCACTGTTCCAGCTTTGTGGCAGCCTGTTAGAATCACTGTCTAACAGAGAAAGTAAAAAAAATAATAAAAATAAAAAATAAAATCGGGATTTTCATCCAGGCACGCTTGGCGTGGTCTTTCCAGTGCTCTGTCAGTCTCCTGTCCGACAGGACTGTTCTCCAGGACAAAGCCTCTGCAGTTCTCTGCTTAGGACCTGAGCTTGCAAGCGACAGTTTCAACCGAGACGGATAAACCGTGAAATCGACATGAAATTACACGGAAGGCCAGTAAACAGACGTAGGCGAGGAAACTAAAGACGTTGAAAAAAAGCAGACGAGAGAATCGAATGAGGCGATGATGCATGTGAAACTCTAGCAAGAAACAAAAGGGAATGAAAAGGAGCAACAGGTGAAGGAATATTAATTTTCCAACATTGCTTAAGATTTTTTCAACACTGCTTAAGATTTTCCCATATTTTTCTTTCTTGAAAAAAAGATAAATAAAACATCACAGTTGCGACAAACAAAAATAAACACATTCCTTACTTCCTACTAACTACCTACATGTAAAAAAAATAAATAAATAAATAAAAGCACATGATGCCAAAATAAGCAACACTTTAATTGCAAAAAATGCTTCTGAACTGCCTAAAAATGCATATATTTGTTTATACAAATGAATGTCATTTTTTGATAGAAATGTATCACAAATTAGTTCAATTATCAAAATATGTAACATTCATTAATTTTTTTTTTTAAAAAGGTTCAGTAATATAATTGAAAGTACATTAATTTCCACTTGTGCGCAAAATTATTATGTTTCTTCTTTTTTTGTTTGTTTTCTTTAGTTTTTGCATAATTGTGTATTATATGCAAAAATATACAAAAACAATACATACTCTATGTGTAGAGATTAGACATATCTGCAAATTGATCACAGTCCTTTCCAAAACTTTCAAAGGATTTTTAATTACTTCAATTTACAGGTTCCAGGATGTTAGTTAAATAAATAAATGAATGGTGTTTTGTTCATGTAAAACATGAAAACCTGGTCAGTAATCAACTCCTAATACACTACTTTCTTCTCATACACACACAAAAAATTATTTTAAAGTAAGGAAAAAGTCATAACAGAATAAATTAGTTGACATTTTGCTCCAGTAATTAGACAGCTGAGGCCACAAAACAAACTTTGTAATTAATGGAGCATGTTGCGTGTTAACGGTGGACACAACTAAAGACCGTTTAATAGTAGTGTACAAATCCTCGCTCGGTTCTTTCAGTGCTGGATCGCCGAGTTCACTTCTTTAATAAACAGGTCAGCACCGGCTAAGATTTAGAAAAATCTGACAGCTGCAATATTAATCAACATTAATTAAAACAAAATTATTAGATTAGATATATTTATATATTAATTTATTTATTTTTAAAGGAAGTGTTCCCAGCCATTTTTCTTATATCGGCCAGTTTCATCCTAAATCATTACAGTACCTCAAGAAAATTATTCACACACTTGGAAATGATTTAGCCTCATCACTGTCTACATACACACCTTAATCCAAATTGAGGATTCCCCCAAATTGTTTTTTAATCTAACTTGTGCTTGGATGTCCCTTTTGTGACGATGTGTCTGTCCATTTTTAGGAGATTTACAGGGTTCTGAAGATGGCGATGCTTTTAGCCACTAGATCTGTAGAACTGAATCGATCGTTTCTTGGTTGATTCAATTCACTGGATCGAATCACGCGGTTTACAATATTTAGGTAAACTTACGATCGTTACATGCTCTAAAAGTGATGAAACCTTTGAAAAATACACCTCAGCTTTTGCAGAAAATAAAATCTGCTTGCACCTTCCACAAATACTTGCATTTTATGAGATTATCATATCTTCTTCTTTTCAGTTTATGAGCAGGCGATGTAATTGCACCTCATACTGGCCTGGAGTGTAGGGCAGAAGATCTGTAGAAAAACATACCCGTCTTGCTGCATTTCAGGAAACCAGAATTATTGCATGGGATTAATTTTCATTCATTTGAAAGTAATTCATGTAAGATTAAATTGATGTAAAATCATATGATCACCACAATCTTTCAAACTGCTGTCCTTTGTGAACTTTATTTAAATTAACAAGTATCCTGTGCCCCTTTGTCTTCCTGGTAGCTTGTACTGTATCTCTTGTATCACTTAAATATTATAATAGACCCTGATCACAAGAATAAGTACATCAATATTTAAATGTAACTAGTAACATGACTACGTTTTTAAATATTATAATGAGCCCTAGTCACCTGACTAAGGACTTTTCTATTACAATGAGCCTTAATCACCTGACTAATTACTTAAATATTATAATTGGCCCTAGTCATGTCACCTAACAAGCTCAAGTAACCCAAGTACTTAAATATTATAATGAATCCTGAACACAAGAATAAGTATTTAAATATTAGAACGAGCTCTAGTTATTGTCACATGACTAAGTATTTAAATATTAGAATGAGCAATATTCACCTCACTACTTAAATATTATAACTGAGTACTTAAATATTATAATGAGCCCCTATTGCGTGACTAATTGGAAACAAATGGCTAATTGTGGAAAGAATGTGTATTAAAATCAATTTAAAAAATAAAGTTTTTACATTTGAACACATTTACTGTATTTTGCAGAGATCGGACAGGTCATACATATGTATTATATTTAAGGTCAAAAGTCCAATAATTTGGTAAAACAAAAAAACGTATCTATGACCTATGAGTGAAATTCGCTTCTATCATCAGACATCTCAACCCGAGAACATTTAACTAAATAATTCTAATTCAGGACGCATATTACAGTCTGAAAAGTTTCTTTTATAAAGCAAAAGGTTTCAGTTCTGCCAGGCTGAGCTGTATTATACAATCCTCTCTATACATACACACCTCTAAGTACTTAATACACAATATCAGTATTTTGATCTGAGCTGAACCGAACTGATACACTGTTGTTTTGTTCATCACTGTTATGTTGCTTAGCAACCATAACCTAACTGACTACACAGCATGGCAGAAGAATTGCGAAGACGAGTTACTGGATACTGATTTTTAGGATACTGTATCATATTTGTCTCATTGTGTCGTGCTATAACAGATACAGTTTGAGTCTGAATAGAGTGTTTAATTTCATCAGAGTGTGTGTGCATGTATGTGTTAGTTATTTTAGCATATCACAACAACATATTTACATATTAAACCTGTAAAATCCAATTAAGCGAATTAAAATGAGATCTTCAGTAATGAGTCCTTAATTAATATTTTATTGAAATAAATTCAGACTAATAAACACAAAGCTGGATGTTGACTATTAGTTCTTTTTTTTAAAAACACAGCTCAAATAATTTTCTAGCTTTCAACAGACATGTAAAGTGTAAACGAACACCAAACACCATGTACCTTCGCACTACAGGTCTGGAAAGTTCTTACCCACCACTTGCATCATTACTCCGGCATGATTTTGATTTTCTTTCCCTCTAATAGTCAGCTTGGTGTGTGATGTGAGGAGGTTTGAAGCCTTGCCGAGGGTCAGAGAGCCCACCTGCTCGCTAACCTTGCAGCTCTCTGGATTTTCCCTCCGGGAATGGAAAGTCCATGTCTGTTATCATTAAAGCAACACTTGGCGTATGTTGCTTCACTCGGCCACTTCTGTTCGGAGATTAGACATTTCTAAAACCTACGAGGTTGTAACGCTTTGTAGACGGATTGAGGGAAGATTTTTTTTCCCTCGCCTTGAGAAACAGAACTGCAGAAAGAATGATTATTAAATGCCACTGTGTGTGCGATAGAAAATATGAGTTTTATTGCGTCGTTAAACTTAATTAGAAAGATCTATCTTTTAATAACTGCCTGTGGGGTGGCTTTATTAGAGACACGCCAAACATTTAGCCAAAGTAACTTGCTATTTTTCTTTCCTATTTTATGTAAATTAATAAGTTTGTAAATCGATAGTAATGAGAAATGGGAATAAAATGCGATTTTTTTAAATACCTTTTTATGTCCCTTTTGCAGAGGGAGAGATTTCAACCTAAAGCTTGTACAGTGAGTATTTTATTTAATTTTTCTAATTAAAATTATACTTAAAAATGATTAGTTCTGAATTAGGCTCTAAACCTTGCTGAATGTTTTACACTGTTACATTAATGTTAAAATAATCTAAACATAATAATAATAATAATAATAATAATAATAATAATAATAATAATAAGCAGAATGTCTTCATGCTCACCTTTGCTGCTCCTGGAGAGCTTGCTATCCCTGAAGCACCTTTATTGATCATCTGATCACTTTATCAACCCAGATTCTCATCAGATTAATGAATCGATTCGACTTTTCTCACCAGTCAGTGTCCCTTACATCTCCTGCTCGTTATAAAAAGGGCTCTTACTGACTGAGACAAACACTTTCCTTTTCATTTTTATTCATTACACTGAGCGGGTTTTTAAAAGAGTGAAAAAAAAAACTCGTAATGCTTTTAACGACAACAACAACTGATTTCTCGCTCTATAACGCGACCTGTATTAGATGTTCTCTCGCCTCGGTGAGGCATAGCTTTGCTTTTTTTCCCCCCCGTCTCCATGTGTTATGCCATTAGTTCTGCCTTCGACGGGGAAGAGATCCAATCGGGAACGAGTTCACGGTCAAAAACCCGGCTCCTTTTGCGGCGTGACTTCAGTTCTGGTGCGGAATTGCCGTGGCAGAATGCATTGTCAGGACGGAGATCCTTCGCAGCCGTCTGTCAGTCTCACTGCGTCGGTGTGGCAAATACATGACTAATGGCACAAAGCCTCTGGTACAAGGGCATCCAATTAGATTGAGGCCTGAATAGGGCAGAGCGACGCGATCTACATATCCATTTATCACTCCGTGTCATGTTTCTCCCCGTCTCGTTACAAATACACTTGTACAGGCCGTAACCCTGGTGAGAAAAGATCGCTGGCCCTGGATAAACGAGAAACAGCAGGGGCAGGCTGTGTCCTGACTGTGAAATGTCAGAGGTATAAAATCTAGAAAATACCGCTGTCACTGTCACTACTGTACTGACCTGACCATAAATAAACTGTAGTTCTCACAACCAGAGCTACGTGGCAGGAATATCATGAAGAATTACAATAAACTAAATATAATTATATTATTATTATTACTATAGACATTCCTAAATATGCTGTATGTTGATTTAATTTTGAGCTTGACATTTTCTTAGCTAGAAAACAAATGTGTTCAATTATCAATTATATGTAGGTTTAACAGCATCATATTTGGCTTATTTATTTTTTTGCTAAATTCTTTTTTTCAAGTTTTACTCGCTAAAATTTATGCACATAAATAAAAACATGTTCTACCATATTTTATTTTTAGAATTTAACTTGTTAAATTCTGAGATATATAAGTGTTTATTTTTTTATCTGAACACTTCCTGAGGTTTCCTATACAAGCCAAGCTGCATTAAAGGAGACCAACAGTGTTACGCAAAACTCACTTTTTAGTCATTTTTAGATATCATATTCGTCTCCGATGAAACACCCAAAAAAACTTAAATTTTCCACTTTTGTATTAGGTCTTAAACAAGCTGATTAGATTTTTCCCTAGATATTCTCCCCTGGCATGTTGCTTAGTTCTGTGGTTCTCTAAATACGCATGGCTCAGGGCAAATCAACTACTTAGAGACTTAAAGGAGTGAAATAAATGAATGAATGAAGTTTGAAGTGATTGAGATGTATTTCAGCTGGGCCATTAAAACATACACACACACCCACACACTTTGGAGGAGATATGAGACCTTTGTTAACTTGTTAAAGATATAATAAAATATGGGACCTACTATACAAGGGATCTCACACTTTGTTTTGCACACACACTAACTTTCTCCTCCCCCCTTTTTAGAGCTAAAATAATGCAGTTTATTTATGTATTTTTTTGTATGTGTGTGTATGTGTGAGAGAAATCGTTTTCATCAACAATTAGACAAAAGTTCCTTACAATAATGTAAATTGTGTGTGATTTAAGGCAAAAGTAAGTTACTCACTTTTCCAAAATAATTTTTTCATTCATACCCATCTGATTGTGTGCGATTCTGTTTCGTTTCATGTTTTCCCCCACCAGATTATAAACATACGTTTTTCTCTGTCTTTTTCCAACATGCTCGCAGTACAAACCGAAAGTAATGAGTTCATGTCTGTTGCCTGAAACAAATGTAACCATTGCGAGCGCGGGATATTTTTAAAAGGTCATGCTGATGATCGCTGGGAGTTCTCGGGTTTTCCATCAGTCCTTAAAAAAGTCCTACAAGGCATCCTGACAACCACAATGATATGAGAGCAATCAAAAGCGGTGTGTTGCACACTTAAAGTTAAACTGGCGAGCAGCAAGCAAATCCCACAATGGTTTATCGATTCCAGGCACAAATTCCTGTCCTGTGGAGCAATAACGGATTCCTGAGGCGCACAGTGCGCAAATCGCACATCGCTTTGCTACTGTGTCCCAGCAATAACAAACAAACATATAAATAAATAAATCCGAGAAAAAGAAAAAAAAAACAGGAAGAAAGATCCTTTCTTTAATAAAACATAGGCAATCTTGCAGATCGATAGTTCAGCCTGTATATGATTGATTTCACCGCGGGGCTTCGATTCAAATTCAATTTCGATTGAAAAATGACGGAATGTTGTGAAGGAAATGATTAAAAAGGAGACTTTAGTCTTTATTCTCAACTCTGCCCTTTTGTGAGCTCCTAATAAAATAAAATAAAAAAAGAAAGGAAGGAAGAAAAGAAAAATATATCAAAAGCTGTTAATGTGCCCTTCTAGACATAGCAGAAATTCTAAAGGTTTCAATCTTTTTGAGTGAACTAATCAAAGCCTCTCACATGAGAGGTTAGTGAAGTGTCCTTGATCGCTTTGCGCAGGATGCTTTCGATACAAACGCTGGAAGTTTGCTGCAAATTAAAGAGAAGGGGGAGCGCGGAGGACGCTGGCGTACATGATGACACTTTTATGAAAGGCCATAAAGCATGAGGATGAGCGAGATTTCGCAGAGGTTTTTTTTTTACGACGAACTCCCTGAACGTGGCGTGCTCTTTTAACACGAGGCTGACACCAGGGACACTTATGGTGACTGGTGTTCCCTCGGCTAAAGAAAGCAGCTGACAAACAAGCTCTTAAACTGAATCGGGGGACAAGCGCTGGCTCCTGAAGCACGGCAACGGGAGCCATATTGGCCAGATTTGATGCAATACGTGCCAATAAACAAAATATTGTGCTCCTGAGCTCGGAATCTAATCTAATCTGGCGAGGAGGCGACTCAACAGAGGCACAGAGCTGTCCGCGAAAGCCTGCTCGGATCTCTCCTTCGAGGACGGACCCGCTATTACTCACTGTGTAGCTCGGTCATTTTGGAGGCAAAGTCGAGGAGAGGAGACGCATTGGATTGGAAAAAGTTGAGATTGTTGAGGAAACAAGAGGTGTGCTGTCATTACAGAGCAGACGGAGTGGACGCTGCTCATGTGACTGAGGGGATAAGTGATGATGACCCCCACCTAAGGGCTTAAAGAAAGATTAAAATAAAGAACAGGGAAGAAATAACATCTGAGAAAAGGCTTAAAGGTTTGGCTACGACACCTCCGGGTGGTTGGAGGGGGAAGAAAACACACACACACACACACACATAATTATGCACACCTCTGCAGCACTGGCCTGGCCTGAAAGAACTCTTTAGAAAACACACACACTATGTGGGCTTTCTTAAAAGTAAAACATGAGTCAACAAGGAAAAACATGGTCTTAGAGTTCACTTACACAGGTAATAAGTCCAGAGTAAAAGCGATCTGAAATCAATCGCCTCGAACGGGACAGAATTACACGGTGCTTGGAACGAGGTTCTTTTAAAAACTGCAGGGAATTTTGTGTTTAATGCTGATCAATCAAGATAACACACCAATTTGTTAGGCGGACCGTCGATCTCGGGATGAACGCCACCAGGGCACAAACAAACAAACAAACAAACAAGAGGAAACCATTGCTCGATTCAGCAGCTGGGAAGCCACGTACATTGGTTTTAGCTCCTTGCTCTAGACTTTTAGCCCGTGTACCGCACATACGTGTTCAATAAACAGGGGATTTGACCCATTTCGGGGCAGTTAACTAAATTTAGCAGACCCTCACATGCCGTTATCTTCATATGGTCATTTTGTTACACAGAACACTGCACTACACATAACTCGAATTAATAAAATTACAACTTCTTTGACTTGTTCTACAAAAAATAAATAAATAACTCAATAAAATTACCCATCTGCAAAAAATCTTTGGCACTAACCAGGTACTCCCTTCACACAATATAATTGCTTTGTGCTATTGTGAAGCATTACTTTTAAAACGTACAGTATAGGGTCATTTTAACAGTTTACTCAGTTTACTTATTTTCTTTCAGACATGTTTCTTCACATATTTACACACTAAGGTACAGAAAAGTACAGTAGGACACTGTCTGATCGGCAGGAGTACCCTGTTTGGAACCTTCTCTTCCTCCAAGAGACCCAAGATGATTCAGTGCCCGAACCCAAAAAATTAGTGATGATATAATATTTATATTATAATATTAAGAAAAAATACTGCTACAGTAGACATTTTCTGAGATACAATATACTCTATACACTTACTGTACTAAGCTACTGAGATGAGACGCTACTGAGATCAAATGCAGTGAGATAAAATGCTACTGAGAGAAGACACTTTTTCTGAGACACAATATACACTGACTTTTATTATTATTATTATTATTATTATTATTATTATGTTATGTTATGTATTAAAATAACTTATACATAGGAAAAACTGTAAAATAAAAAAAAAAATATAATAATAATTAATAATAATAAAATAATATAAGTTCCTTTTTTTTTTTACCAATTACCAGAGAAGTTAAAAAGTAAAATTTTCACATTGTAACTTACTTTCAGTGTAAAATGCATTTTTTGTCCACTACTGTACATATTTTTATACATAATATACGAAAGGTCGTATATATACGTATACAATCGTATAGTTTTTCCGTCGTACAGCTCGCCCCTAACATCGGGCAGATCTGGAACACTTACGTAATTGTACAGCATGGCAGGAAGACGAATGGGTGGATTTCTGTCTTAAAACCTGTACAGTTGGGATGGTCTTTAGGATCTTGATCATCTTTTTTTAGTACTGAAAATGTGCTAATACAAACACTGATTGGAAGTGTCTCTCTGACAGCGCACCATTTAATAAATCATCTTGATAATACTTTAAACCATGACAAAAGGTCAAGTGGTAAAAATGTAATATCGGCACAGGCAAAACGTAAACATTTGCTTGACATTTACACTCACGCCGGAACTTCGCCTCAATTACAAACTCATTTAGCAGAATCTGCTTTCGTAATCAAACTGAGGTGGAAACTAATCCCGAAGTAGCGCTATTAAATCTGGATGCTGCTCCAGATAAAAGTTCCATAAAGAAGTGAAAAATCGCATGCGCTCGTTTTTCAAGCCTCTCGTGTCCCGTGGGAGTGATTGGACACACCATCTCACACAGACACACCACACACTCAGGGCTGGGATGCTGTTACTGTTTCAGGCTCACGCCGGACTCTAATGATGCCGTGATGGACCGAACGCATTGTTTTACCGCAAAGCCCCGACTCGGAGCGGCTTTATCCGACGCATCGCTTTCCCATTCACCAACGGCCGCTCCGCCGGCCCTCGCCGCGTAATGCAACCCTAACGAGCCTCAAAATGCTTTATGTTTTGATGCATTGCCGTCCGTCTGAAAAGCAATACAGAAATGGACGAAAAGCATTAGCATTTTACTAACCGACATCGTGTGTCTGAGCTAGCCAGGAGAAGAAGAAGAAAAAAAAATAAATAAAAAAATAAAGAGCAAAAGCCTAATGACCACTTTAGTTTTGAACTTAACGTGGTTATAGGCGGGGATGAGGGGGTGTCGTGTAAACCGATCCTGAAGGATAGACGGCTGCTCTCAGGGTTGTGGAAATTTAGCACAAATGAAATTATGTACAGATTTAAAAACAATTGATCAAAGACACTCATGTCGCTCGTTTAAAGCAGGGTTCGCCCATGTTCAGTGTAGCCCAAGCAGTGTGCATAGTTTAACTGTACTCAAAACTGCTACAGAAAGCAATTATTTAATAGACAACATAAATACAGAAAAAAAATATTTTTAAACCCACACACCTCAACAGCACAAGAGGAAGAGCAGCCACAATACCTGGCGATAGCATCCAGCCAGCTGCTACTGACTCGAGAACAAAATATTCAAAAGTTCCAATGCAGACAGAGTCAGGAATCTAAAGAGCTTAGCAATTACACCAAAATATCAAACTCATTAAATTCATCAGATTCGAGTGGAGGGCGAGGGCCTCGCTGGTTGGAGTGTCCTAAACCACAGCTGTTCAGGGGACAAAAAAAAAAAACATGCTCTAAAAATAAAGAACTCCAACACACAAATCTGCACTACTACACAACATGGCAATTTAAGGGGCTATGTCAGGCTCCGCCCACAAATCCTGCCATTTCCTGTTTGTAGTGTCATGCATTTAAACCACATTGTCCATATTCTCATCAGGAAGAAAGCATTCATTTCTTAACAAGTCTAAATACACAATCCATTCAAGTGTAGCTAAGATGCTGGTAAAGTTATATTGTACGTACAATATGGATTGGCAGTTGGCAATTCAATTAATTTTGGAATTGCAATTCATAGAGGCTTAAGTGGGTTTAATTTTTTGTTATGATTGATTTTATTGCCTTTACACTTTCAATTTTTATGCATTTAGACAGTTCATTTTATTTACTATATTTCAACATAGGTGAGTTTTATACTGTGCTTAACAATTTAAACAAATATCCTTATTGTCTGATACTCAAGGTTTGACTAACACAGTCTCTATCATAAATGAAAATGGCACTGTACTGTATCATCATTAGTTCCCAAAAAGCCTGAGACACTGTCTGCGTTTATCAGCCATTTGATCAAAACACTGCCTTTTGTAAAGTTCTAGTCGTGGTCAAATAATGGATGAAATAATTATTCAATGCGGGACACAAACATAAAAAAAACCATGATTATAAAAAGCCAGAAGCACTTTGTGTGCATATAAGAATATTTATTTAAATATATTTGTTCATTCATGTCTTCTGATGATTGCTCAATGTCGACACATTTTTACGTTTTAACAAAGATATGTTGACATTCACGAATCAGGACATTCACATAGTTAACACAATCATATAGCCTACTATCAGGAAATTAAATTACGTTCAAGACCATTTAAACTAAGGCATTGCCATGTTTTTCCATTGTTTTCCAATTGCATTGGAAACAATATTGTTTTAGACTAATTATACACAATTCTTCATTGTACTGTACTTGGTCTGGCTTTTAGATAAAGTCTTTCCATGCGTCATCTGGCGGATATTCAGTGAAGCACAACACGTTTATTTAAATTTATGAATGTTGCTTGTGGGATTTCGCGGCATGGCGCGCGACAAATTGCAGCATTTTGCGGGAAAAAGCATGTATCCTTAATGGCCACATCTGTAAGTCACAAGAGGCCACATTGTTAGCATTGAAGCTAGCAAGTTAAAACGCATGAATGCGTGTTAGTTGTGTGAAATCATACAAGCCTAAAGTATACAATTTATCGGAAATGTATAATCCATCTTGTGACCTCTAATTGCATTTTTTTTTCAACCCAGGGCAGAGTCATGTGATATACTATACATTTGTAATAGGACAGTACATAAACTATAAACAATACATACATTGGGGGATGTATTATCAGAATTTATTAGATAGATAAATAAATAAACAATAAAATAAATGGCATATTCAAGATTACACAAATTAGAATTATTTCCCAATAACTTCTTGATTAATTACCCAGCCATAGGTTGTATGATTAAACAAATTTCATTATCAATTATAAGTCTGGCCTTATATGATTATGAAAACATGATAATCAAGATTGAATTTTCCTTTTTTGCAATGATCTCATTTTGTGTTATAAATCCAGCACCTCTGTTTGCTTTACAGTGGTGCACATTTGTCCCATATTTAAAGCCCCACTCACTCTCAGACAGGTTTTTACTGTACACTGAGGTGTTTATTGTTGCAGTGGTTAAAAATTCACTGTAAAAAAAATTGTTAAAAAGTTAAATAAATGCATTTTTTTTTTAGAAATTATTACCCGTGGTAAATAAACATGGATCTCGATACTGATCGACATGATCGTGATTTAAATTTTTGCTATAATTGAGTTGCCCTACCAAACCTTAAAAATTATTAAAAAACATCTGGAGCATGTTATGTTAAAAATACATCTTAGACCATATACTGTAAAATCAACACAGGAGTTTTTTTTTTTCCCTCTGGTTCACAAACAAAATGATACATGCAGCTGAATGCAGAGTCAATTGTCTACCCATATCCCAGACACGTAACCCACGTATTTTTCCACCCCTGAGATGGAAGAATAGGGCGGTCTTAAACCAGCCAAATAATCCAGTTTTCCAGCGCAGACGCGGGTATCCAGGATGAAAAACAGATATGTCGTGGCGCGGGATGTACTTAAAAGCCTGCTGTTCGTTTGTATCTATTTTGGTTGTGCGTAATTGAGGGCCCGGTTAGATGGCCACTTTATTTGAGCTGCTCCCGTTTTTCCCTTGTTTTGTAGGTTGCTATTAGCTAGGCGAGTCCAGCAGCGATTACTCACATCTAAATTAGAAATATTGTGCTCTGTCAAGTTGCACGAGCCTCCAAGACAAATCACAGAAATGTAACAATGGGACTGTTGTTCGAGCTTGGGCAATGCGTGTCCGTTATATTTGTGCAATGTAAATAAAAATAAATTAATAGGAAGGGAAGATTCTGCAGGTCTTTATGTTGATGCATTGCTTTCAGCTGGATATTAATAAAAGGTCCACGAGGATCCACGATGGTTTTTCTACATTGTACCTCTCATGCCAACTAGAATTAACATGCCAAGACAAATACCGGATGACGACTAATGCCTTTTCATTCTCTCTCTCTAATATCGATTCTTTCCTGTCTTTGATATCAGAGCCGCCACTGCCGGAGGTGACCCGGGATCCGAGCGAGGTATTTCCCTACCTGTCTGGCGTGACTAACGTAACGACGATCTGCGGCGCCTCAGATATCACCAGAGATGGCTGCAAGCTTACTGGATGTGCTTGTGTGAAATTGACATTTGAAAAGACTAACCCGACGACAGGGCTGACATTTTGACAATCTGTTTCCATCCAGCTGTGCGGCGAACAATTTTTTTTTTCTTTTTCTTTTTTCTCTTTAACCCAGACACGGGAAAAGCTGCTTTGCTGGAAAGTCCACTGTGCCTCCTGTAATTACAGACCCATGGATGTCTAAGAGGGAAGGAGGGGACGAGGGGGGAGGGAGGAGTGGGAACACATTAAAGACAAGTGGACACTATTAGAACAGGTCAGAGTTTACCAACACCCTCTCGAACCTCACCGCCGAAAAGAATGAATAGCTGAACAGTTGAAATGCGGTCGACTCATGAAAAACGGTGGCTCTGGCACAGAGAAATATCTCAACCGGGTACCTGTGTGCATGAAAAAAAGCAATGTGTGGGATACTGTTAGATTTACATTTGTTATTTAAATGTGCACTTGAATCGGGCAAGACTAGAAGGTAATTAGTGAACATGTTTAAAAATTCATACTGGATCATTTTCAAGGTCAGAAAGGATCTTTGTGGGGAATAAAAAAAACAAAACAAAACGTGACTATGCTAATAAAGCCCCAAGAATTTTTTTTTTTTTTACCTAGGTATGGTCTCTAGATCTTTTCTATAACTCATAATCTATTCATAATATATATTTTTAATACAAACCGATTGGTGAATGTTGCCAAAATTATACGTCTGGAGACAAGGCCTTGTTCATGAAATTGAACGATAACTACATACAGTACGAAGAAAAAAATTTTTTGTACAACACTCACTCTTATGAGATGTGAGATCTGGATGGCGCTCGTAATTAACATTACAAAAAAGTACAATATCAGTAAGTAAGCCTTGTAGAAGTCTGTCACATTAACTTGTTACCCTTAATTAGAGGGAACAGAAGAAAAAAAAATTCCAACGTCTTCCAGCGAAGTGTACGAAACTTCTCCACACATGAAGGAGTTGTGAAAGAAAGAAGAATCAATTACTGAATTAAACTCCCTTTTGGCAATGCCTTTGTTTTGGCACAGCAATTAACTCTGATGAACTAAACAGGACACTTTCAAACAGTCGCCAATTCTTCAGCAGGATACGGGGGTCAAACGGCGCTCTGTTGCGAAGAACGTTCTTCTCGTATTGCAAGGCATGGGGTTTATTTTAATAAGTACAGGAAATCTGGTTGAAAGTGGATTACAGTCTTTATACTATATATACGTCATATGCTCTATATATATATTAAATGCCTTAATTTGTACAACTAAGGACCTTTAAGTGCAATTTCTTAAATAATAATAATAATGATATACAAATATAAGCCGGCGTGGTGGTGTAGTGGTTAGCACTGTCGCCTTTCACCTCCAGGGTCTCTATGTATATGGAGTATGTTCTCCCCTCTGCTTGGTGGGTTTCCTCCGCGTACTCTGGTTTTCTCCCACAGTCCAAAGACACGCAGATAAGGCTAATTGGCATTCCCAAATTGCCTGTTGTGTGTGAATAAGTGTGTGTTTAAGTCTATGTGTGTCCTGCGATGGACTGGCATCCAGGGTGTACCCCATCTCGTGCCCTAAGTCTCCTGGGATAGGCCTCAGATCCCTGCGACCCTGTATACAGGACTAAACGGTATAGACGATGAGTGAGTGAGTATACAGATACACAAATACAAAAATAGTCCTCGAGTTAGTGATCCTCTTATACCAAATGATTTGCGATTACAAATACAAGCAAATTGAACTTATTAATAAACAACACATTGTGCTTCTTAGGTGAGACGTGAGTTCAAGGCAGATGATTTGTTTTCTCTGAACACTTCTCACTTTCTCAGTCTGATTTATTTAGTTATATTAACCTCCCGTGACCTGTACTCTATGAGTTTTGCAAACGAATAGTACTTAATGGTCCTCATATAAGGAGATGCACACCATTTGGTTGGGAAGAAATCAGATATCCCTATACGAGAACAGCAGGTTAAACTTAAGACTGAGAAAAAGGACAGTTTGGTTTGCCATCTCAGGGAGTTTTTCCTTGCCGCTATCGCCCTCGACTTGCTCAAAATTTTGACAATTTTCTTTTGATTGTGTAAAGCTGCTTTGTGACAGTGGCAATTGTTAAAATAAAATATGTGTATACAAATAAAAATGTAACTGAATTTTGGTAAATGGATGTATAACATAATCAGGAACAGAAACATGCTAACTGCAAAGAAAAGTTATCCCTTTGTCGATTCATTATTAAGCTTAAGTTACATGTTACTACAGTAAGGATGACTTGGTAGACCATGAGTACTTTGTTATTGCTATTTAACTCTTTATGTTAGAATTGCAGCAAATAAAAGAGTTGTGCAATAATTTATCATTGCTGTGCAATAACACATTGTGGGGTAAAAGGAAAATAGTTTGACTATGACTACAAGTACAGCGTTACAATACATCTCACGCCACATGTATGCTGCTTAAAATGTTAAACTTGAATTATACAATTACATTAAACTCAATTCAGGGTTATTCATAGGGCTATTTTAATGATAGACATCATCGCAAAGGAATAACAGTTCTGAATATCAGAGTAAAGAATTGAAGAAATGTATACTTTGAAAAACTTTTTCAGGTATAAAAGTTTTTTTCGGGACTCATATCCATTTCTAAGTTGTCTCTTTATTATCGTTTGATGATAAAATTTTCATGCCACCATTGGTTTTTGGTACTGTTTCTACTCCATTAACACAGCTCCAGCTCTGCAATGTTCGTTTAGATCCTGTGTCGTGCTTGTGTCAAAACAATGCAACATATTGTCAATTTGCATATCTTATTTTTTTTTCTCTTCTCGTTGAACTGAATGGTTAAAACTAGGCTAATTGTTACGCTACTGCTCAAACAGCTAGCAGAGCAAGTAACATAACAATTAGCACATGTTTGACCATGATTTATCTATTTATTAAGTATTTTATTTAAATTTGTTATAATTGAAATTCTTACAAAGAGATGTATGCAATCCAGCTGTGTTCTACTGCTTTGTACGTGCTGATTAACAGAAGTTATAGTGCCCCACACAAATGTCAAGTTCTTAGTGACCACAGAAGGCCATTACTGTTTTTTTTTTTGTTTGTTTTTTATTTGTGCACACTCCCTGTTTTTGATTTAGTCCCATAAGCGTCTCAGGCTTTGATGTGTCAGTAACTTGGGGTTATATTGCTCATACTGTAACTGCTCAGACGTTATTCGTCACAGCCATGGTGTCTGCACACGCACATATATTTGCACACACTTTCTGTACGTACAGTATATACATCATGAGTTATTGTATTTGATGCATGCACAGCGGCTATGATTTATCATCGCCGGAATCTACCATGGAGGTCAAACATAATGGGTTGGTATAAAGTCTGTAGAAGGTCTTGAGCAAAGAAAAAATACAGGATAAAAGAATAGTCATTGGAGGCAGTGCAATATGCTGTCTAATGTTAAAGAAATGCATATATAAATAAAGATAGAAAGAACAAACGTATACTGAAGCTTGCAGTATAATGAGAGTGTAAAGCATCATTCCCAGGTGAAAGAGACCCAGGGGACACCTCCAGCCCCTTCAGGGCATTGCTCTCCATAAAAGCGTGCTGGATTTACAATGTGAACTTGTCCTTAAACTTTTTTTTTTTTTTTTCCACATTATGGAAAATTATGAGCGGAACAGGGATGCTTGACTGCACACTTGTGATCTGTGCTGTAAACACAGTTCGGTAAGCATCGCGACATCCGGCATCTATATAATCTCGGCGCACAGAGGCTTGGGCTTGTCGCGTATATATATATATATATATATATATATATATATATATATATATATATATATACACATGTAGCTCGGGTCACGCTTGGGTGGTTCGAACATGCGAAGTCTGCACAAAATCTGTCTATGCTATTACACAAATAAACTGGAGTGAGTCCTAAGATGAGGCGTTTAATCCACTTTTACAGAGTTTAGCGAAATCTTTTAAACGGATTCGGTCTTTGCCGCAACCAAATTCAATTACAGCTCCGGGTTCACAAATCCGTGAGCTTGTAAATTCCTACGGATTTAATTTGCTTCCAAACATTCTCATTTTCACGACAAAAAAAAAAAAGAAAAAAATTAAGGTTAACATACTGTATGTTTGCATCGAATACAGGATTGTATTAAGTACAGTATTGTACTGTATTGTTTTGTTTTTTTTTCTTTAAAAAAAAACTGCTGACCTCAGCATTAGTAAGGGAGATAAGTGACAGGACAATTTCCTGTCTGTCGCCAGAGATTAAACCCACTATTGCTCTTCAGATTCATTCATTCAATTCAATTCAGGACAATTTTCCAAAATATTTGGGAGCGTGCTGCCGGTTTAATGATTGCTCCTCCTTGCATTTTTTTATTATTATTATTATTATTATTATTATGGCATGAAACAATCATGACCTTTTCTTGAAGTAAGGAAGGAAGGAAGACATCTCCTGTTTTGTCGTACATGCGTCTTCGTAATTCTGTCTTTTCGTTTTTTTTTTGTTTTTTTTTGTGCATCTTCCCATTAAAAAGTGCCAAGAAGCGAGCTGAATGTGGTTGGTGCACAGCTGGGCTCCAGAGAGGCAGATGGTGACAGACAGCTGGTTCTCACCTCTCTGAGAAAAGTCACTGTGAAGATGGAGGAGTGAGACGGCACCCTGCAACGGCACCCGCCCCCGGGGTCAGGGAACGAGCTCGTGGGACTCGGAGAAACAACAGTGACTACGTATCGAGCGCTGATGTCAAACGGAAATGCTTGCAGCACATTATCACCCGAGGCAAGGGCAATTTACACTCCCACACGCTCCTGGATCTCTCTGGAATAGGCAAGGAGTCGGTGTACGGATGCGATCGCGTCATGACTTGCTTAACATGTGAACGAATTAAAGCGGCGCGCAACGTGAGATATCGCTATTGCGATACAGACAACAGGGTAATAAAATATTACCACTTAAACCTCTGGATGACGTTTGTTCCTCGTTGTTTATGGAAACACATTGTTATCCGGTGCAAACAAAACTTTCCACACATAAGCCTCGAAAAGAGCACCAAGGTGTGTTCTATACTTGCAACCCGAACAGGTGTGCTGTAGTTCAGACGCGTAAAGCGTTTTCCTGACAGTGGATTTCTGCTGCATTTGCATATCATAACAAAAGGAAATTAATAAATTGAGCTAATTGGGTATTCATGCTTCTTAATTCCAATGTCTTGCTAATGTCTTTATTGTCAGCCCTTTGGAACAAAAATGTGCGAGGTCATCGACAGCGGTGCAAAAACCCTCAGCCTTTTCCAAGGACGCTCTGAGCTATGATCGACGCCCCTCGTTCTGACGGCTCAGAGAAAGAATGCAGGCACTCGAAATACCGCACGGAGATATGTGCTTTTAAACAACGCCATGTCTTTCATGGCTTTCAGTTCCCAATTATCTATTCATTCCGGTTTCGAGATGAGTTCACCAATGTTGTCCTTTCACTCGCTATCCTTTTGCTTCTTTTTTGAAAAGAACAAATTCATCAATTCAGACATCTATGAATTTGTCGCTTGTTCTCATGCACAAAGAATTGAACATATATTTATTTGTATATGACAATTATTTTTATTTTTTATAACAGACAAACAATCTACTGTCAGTAATGATGAGAGGACCCGTGGATGAGTACTACATTGTGGCATTGTAGTAACAAACACTAATTGAGAATTTTCCTTTGTCCAGGGAGCTAGTGTGATACAAACAATATACGGAAATCTTTATCTTCTTCATCTTCCTCATCTTGCTAGCCTTTCTCATACTTTATGCTTTGGAAAGGTTTTTGGTTGACGTGATCTGATCGAGCACTCCAGGACAGTTTAAAACTCAGCCGAGAGACATTTTTACACACACACACATACACACACACACACACACACATAAAAGATGGTGGCCACTTCATTGGGCAGATATTAATCCCCGGAGCCAAATGTCAGAGCAGCGGCGGCTTGTGGCCTCTGTAGAATTACAGTTCATTTTCATGCTCTGGAGCGGGATAACACACAGGCAGCTCTGTGTTAAACAGCTTGATCTTTCACACCTGCCTTTACATACCACTAATTTGGGGCGAGTTAACCTGGGTGAACATGTCAACACAAGGTCCTGTCTAACAGCAAATTAAAACCCTAGCTGTTTTCCTTTCCCACCTTCTACCATTTTTTTTTTTGGCTTTGTTCCATGGATTGAATTTGTTTGCAATTTCATTATTGGGGGTTTTGAAAATATCTGGGAAATAATTTACCACTAACAACATAATTACACAGTGGGTTATAAAAATTTCAGCAAAAACCAGACAGGCTTCAATTTTAGGTTTATAACACATTATGAGGAATTTCACACCACCTGTCTGGCAGCCTGAGTAATCCGAGTAAGGTTCAGCCATTAAAGTTTCGTTTTCTGGGAGCTTGAGATTCGTTTCAACTAATCTAAATACCTCAAACTAATTACACAGTGTATCTAGTTACCATCCTGATCCGATCTCTAAGTCTCTAAACGCTCCAGAGAAACGAAATGGGACATGCAGACATCCAAACTGCATCTCCAAACTGTGATGATTTATTTTATCAGTTTAAGCACAATTTTATTTACCCTCTCATCAGGCCTACATAAACAAAATAACTGGGTTTTCTTTGACAGTATGCTTATTAACATGAATTTATTCAATATCTAGTATTTATACGAACAGTCTGTTTAAGACAAAAAATAAACTATTCAGATTGAAAACAAGAAAGAAAGAAAGAAAGAAAGGATTTCTTTCAGTTGAACAGACATGAACCTGCACTCATTGGTAAATTAGCCAACTTTAGCTAAGAATAAAAAAATACGATTTTTCACTTTAAGTAATACCACATGTATTCTTTTTCTGTTCTCCAATCTGAAACTCTGCAGAGCATGAAAAAAGACAAATTAATCGTTCATGCATCTCTTTCAATTTCATTTTATCCATCCATCCATCCATATATATGTTTCATTTGTGTCCTTTATATCCAAGGATAAACTTTAAAGTGGTGAAATATCAACACATAAAATAGTTAATTCATTCTGTATATCGTGACCTCTACAATGTGCCTTATTTGCTTTCCTGCCTTATAACACACACCATACTCAGGCATAAAAACTTTTTTTTTGTCTTCTTTTGCATTGCTCAGAGTTAATGATACATAAACACTAGCTCTGCTAAGCAGAGCATGAGGGTTATGCTTGAAATTTTTTTAAGCCTTTTTAAATAATTAATAATTAAACCAAAAACAGTTTTTATATAAACCGTGACTTGGATACTCACTCAGTAGGCAAGCCCTACTATAATGCGCTATTCCATGTCACTTCACATTCGATCAGCTGTAAACTGTGATCCTCACGTTTATAGTTTACATTTTTTCCCCAAGATTGTCCTGTAATTGTAAATGTGCTGATGTTTTTCTTTTCTTTTTCTTCCTATCTTTTCCCGAACAGTGAGCAAACGTAACACGGCAAAGGATTAATAAAGTTAATGTTAATTAATAATGTTGAATCCAGCCAGTTAAGTGCTTCCGTGTGTGTGTGTGTGTGTGTGTGTGTGTGTGTGTGTGTGTGTGTGTGTGTGTGTGTGTGTGTGTGTTGTTATGTAGACCTGTGTGAAGGCTGTTAAAGTATTTTCTGTCCATCAGCTTTGCATTACGGTCCACTCCTGGCCGCTTCACTGATTCTCCGTCCGTGTTCGACTGGTAAACCTGGATACTCTGCCTGTCTTCTTTTTTTCTATTAAAGAAGTGTATTTACAAGTGTGTGATACAGGGAAGACATGGATTTGTTGTTTATATTTCTAGAGCTTTAGAGCTGTCTGACTCAAATATTAATGTGGCACTGAAACTACAGGGTGTAGGTATGCGTGAATTATATATTTACAGTAAAAAAAAAAATCTGAAATATTCTTATCCTCATGTAATATTGATAGGTGATGACTGTCCGCTCCGGTACAGACATATGATTTTGGTTTAACTCGCAAGATGACAACACCTGCAATATCTACTGTGTATCAAAGATCAATCCTAATACATATTTTAAAACCGAGCAGTTCCTGTGTCACACAGATGACACGCAATATCATCAGAGAGACACTTTAATGACCAAACTGAGAAGAAAAAAAATGGTATACACATATACAGTGATCATAAAGTGCTTAGAAAGCTTCAAACACTAATAGAGGACTTCCTGCTACAAGCTTTCTTTTTCCCTCTCTTTTCTCCTCTCTCCCTTAATTAAGGAAACATAATTAAAACATTGCAGTCCTGAGTCAGCAGCTGGTCCACAGAAGATTGAGTGATCTCCCATGGCTCTTATAGATATCTCCAGCTGCAATTAAACAAACTTCAGAGGTGCTCCTAAAGGTTGGCGCACATGTGTGATCGATACAGATTTAATCCCCGGCATCACTCATGAAACGCCGACGTGACTCTGGGTTTCGCAGCCAGGGATAAAAACCCCGCTCACAAACACACACACAAATGCGAGCTCTCTCTTTTTTTATATACAGAAATACACAGATACTGACAGGGTCGCTAAAGGGCATCGGCGCTTACCCGGAGTGTGTGGTGTGCGGTGAGGTAGCGATGCAGGTATCTGATGCACTTGTTACAGCATGTGTCACCGTGAGAGAGAAAATAAATGTCACGGTTTTACTTTCATGTACAGTAAACGGTTTCAGCGAAGCTCTATACAGCGCTAAAGAAAAATTTTATATATAGGTAATTAATTAAGTAAAATAATTAATAAAATAATAAAAAAATATAATTACAAGACTTGTGCATTTACACTGATTTTCAAAGCTAATAAAAATATAAATAAAATCTTTTTTTCATTAAAATTTTAAGACTTTTAGGATGAACTGTCAAAAAAAGTCGTCTATTTGCTTATGTCCTTCCTTCATCTAACAATAAAAAAAAAAAAAAAACTTTAACTTTCAGAATTCATTGCATTTATTTAATAGGGATAATCATATAATCTTCAGGTAAACTTTGATGAACCAAACTTCAAGGATTTCATAGTTGAAGACACTTAAAAATATAATAGAATTTTACAGAAAGTTTTAAAAAATGTTAATAAAAATTCCAAAAAAATTTTCGGTACATTTTTATGAGTCAAACCCATTAAGATACACATAAAAAGAAAGTAGACTGAAGAATTTAAAACTTGCAAGAAGTTAAGTCGTTGTCTAAGAGTTAGAAGTTCTGGAAACTGGAGATAAGCAAACGCCAAACTAAACGGACATGTGACGCCTGAGTTTATAAAAGCGAACAATTCAGACAAATAGAAAGAATCTGATAGGAATTTATTCCTTCACTATCTACGGTGATTTGACGAACTGTTATTGAACGCGTTCTCTTATTTGCTTTAAAAATTTGCTGAAAGCAGAAGCATGCTGATAATTGGTTTGGCATTGCGTTACTGAGCGCCCTGTAACCGGCGTGTTCTACAGTATATGAGAGGTGCAGTGAGGATAACAGTATTAATGTTGGACCATGGAGCATTGCACATGATTTCAGATCTCTACGATAATTTTGCATTGCGTAGACACATGCCTGTCTATAAGTACTGTAGGTGAGATATTATAAATACATGCTGTATAAATTGGGTAATTGAAAGTAGGTGAGAGAGACAGACAACCAGACATGCTACATAATGCAAAAAGTGCAACTTCCACATACAAGGACTGTATTGCATAACTGTAATGAAACCCATATGCTCCATCTACATACATATTATTCTTCATATTTCTTGCTAGCTCCTACTCCACACCAGTGCTAGAATTCTAAAGCACAATGCACATGTTAACAAGCGGTATGCAGCACGTCAGTGTTTGTCCTGCATTCACACACGCGTTACAGTGTCCTGTCTGGAACTCGAACCCGAATGAGTAGCGTGTCTAAACGATACAGTAATAAAGGAGGATTTTTCTGACAGCAGCGATGTTTGCACGTGGCACAATATAACAAAGAGCTGCAGAACTGCGTGACGGATCTTATTAAATTCTTCGGGTTTCTTGGTAAATGAGGGAAAAGGTGTAATAAAGAAAACAAATGACGCATATTGATAATCAATTCGGATGAGAGAGTCGCGTTCGCAATCCATCAAGGAGCCGGGCGCGCGGCACAAAATGCCCTCGTGAGCTCAGCAGCTGCTCTCTGCTATGTCGAATCATGCGATTTATGTACACAAATGGGCCCGGGCTGAAGTTCCTTTCATTTTCCCAAAATAAAAAAGTCATTTAATGTTGATAAATATATTCAATAAAAACAAATTACCTGCAGCAGGCGTTCGCCCGTGTCTCCCTGCCCCCATTTATCCTTAATTACAATGTCTCTATTCCTCCCTCTCTCTCTCTCTCCCTCTCTCAATGTGTACACCTCTGGATCTTCCTCTTCTTCCTTCTCTTCCTTTTTTTTTACTCTCTGTCTCTCTAGCCTCCTTTCGAACTGCTTCATCACCTTAGTGATCTCCTAATTGTGTTGTTTGGCACCTGTTTCCAGGCCTACAGCCACATATTTTAGCTCGGATAAAGATCATAATCTGCCATAAAAGGCTCTGAACGGTCATCAGGCGCCGAGTCTGAATACTGGGACGGAGCTGGTGATCTCCTGTTAGCGGAAACGAATGCCGTTACAAGCGAGTGGTGCTCCGATTTCAATAAAGCCTATCCTGGATGGAGTCGATTTTAAAACACCTTGAAGAGTGATACTGAGTTCCTCAGGCTACTGCACGTGCCTAAGATCTGAGACGGCTCTTTCAGGAATACTGGGAACAAGGTGGAGTCATAAAGACACATTACAAACAAAATAAACAAAAATAAAAATAAATTGAAAAATCACACTGCACTGGCCTGAATGGAAAGAAAGGATATTTAGGAGATTTATTTATTTAGTTTGTTCGTTTTTGCCATCTGTTCAGGTGAAAATGTCTCCCACTGATTACAAACGACGTACTGGAGCGATAAGCATGCACAGATGCAGATGTAATGTATAACTCTCTTTTTTTTGCAGTTGTTTTTTTTCCTCCTCACAAAACAAAGTAAAACCATCTGCAACTTGGTAGTCGAGTCAGTCCATACCTCAGTGCACAATGAGGCAATGTTACTATTGTTATACTAATGTCACAGGTGAGATTAGAAACAGGATTTTAGTCAGGACATCATGGAAATTTAAACTTAAAATTGCCAGATTGAACTTTTAAACCTCTCAGAACAGATTTGATTTAGAGAAACCTGCAATAATAAGCAAACCAACAATGGTGAATCTAGAAAGAAAGAATCTGTCATCCTAGCCTCAATACTAACCTGACCTCTTCCAATGTTAAATATTTCACAAGTTATCTACAAGATATCTGAGGAGTCTCCATAAATGGAGAAAATTAGCACATTCTAGCAAAATTGTAAACTTAGTTAATATTATAGACGTTTTTTGGGTCAGAGAGCCATAAGAAACGCCTTTGACAAAAGGGGAATGTATCAAAATTTCATTTTCACTTTCATTTCCATGGCTGAATCGGGAAGCTGTTGCATGCGTCCATTTGCCTTATGCATTGAGACATTTGGGACTCCCTTTATAATGGTGTGATGAAGTCATAAAACTGAAATTTTAAAAAGAAAGTATTGACTTAACCATGTACACAGGTCATAAAATTAGCACCAAACACTAGTGTTCAATTCAACCGTGGTCATGGTGTTTAATGTGAAATTATATCAAACGTATGTAATCATATAAAATCTGGAATGTACCTCTGGATAAATAAAGTATCTAATTATCTATGTGCTAATTTACACAAACGTGAAAGTTCACTACACACTCACCTGTCAGAAACAAGCTTACATACAGTAGCAAAATCCCCAGTGCTGAAGTAACACCCAGAAGGCTAGACTAGCACCAGCAGGTCAAGCTGGACTTGAATAAACTCTGAATGTGGTAAATAAATACATGTATAAAATCCACTTAGTCGGTTAAGACCAGTTTCATCCATTTCATTATCTCTGTCTCTTTCTCAAACACACCCACATGAAGTTAAATTGACTTAATGACCACCTGACATACACACCTGATGTGAATCAAATGTACCATATTTACATGTGTGTGTAAGTATACATGTATGTGTTTGTGTACTCCTCCCAATTCAATCACTAGCTTAAAGAGTTCAACATTCAACATGTTAAATCACCTCAGAACCACCCATACCACCACAAAATACTACTCAAGTGTATTAACAGTCTTTGCTAAATAACTACTCATAAGTCACACACAGTTTTTGTTGTTGATAATAAAAAAGTTTTAACCAGTTGCTAAGCAGTTTAGTAGTTAGCACGCCATAATCAACAGGTTACCTCAGCTAGTCAAGACAAGCGCAGCACGCGCAGGAGTCGTTATTTCTTTTATTTGAATTGAATCCTAACGGTCGCGCCTCACCTGACGCGTGCAGGTTTCAATTAAGCCTTAACGGCACCCCAGTGTTTTAGTATTAAAGGTATACATTAGTTAAAGTTACTATTAATGTTAGTAGTCGTAGTAGTAGTAGTATTTTTACCTTTCCGAAGAGTCGGTGTGATTGTTGTTGCTGTTGTTGTTGTCGTCCTTCTGACTCGGTGATTAAAAAGCCGTCACAGATGAAGAAGTTGCTTTTTTCAACGGACGCCGCACGCGCTCGACCGATGGAGAGGGAAAATAAATAAATAAATTTTAAAATGAGGAGTCGCGCAGGGTGACGGGAGAGAAAGATGGGGGAGGGAAAAAAAAAACCTCACGCGGCTCGCGCTGCTACTGATGCTGATGTTGCTCGCGCGCTCGCGCTCAATCACACTGCGCCTCGAGACGGACCGCGCGCGCGTGTGACCGGAGATGTCCGCGCGTGCGGGGAATGCGCACGCTTTAACAACTGGTTTAAAGGGAAAAGAAATAATAATAATAATAATAAAAACAAATGCATCAATAAATAAATAAAGCTAGAAGAAGAAGAAGTGATGCTGCTGCTGGTCGCGCGCGCACAGATCGCTCACCTCACCCTCCGCGTTCGAGAAACACGTGTAGCCTTAAAAAATTAATGAGGATCACTGAATGACCACCGGAGAAGAGAAACGGGAGCACGCACACACACACACACACACACACAGACTCGTGCGTGTACGCACACGCGGAAATATATACATGCACATACACATACACATAGGCACGCGCTCGCGGATGAGAACTACAAGGAGAAAACAGCGGCTCTCCGGCGGCGCGCGCGTCTCTGTTTCTTAACCCGTGCACAACAGACACGCTCCGTGTCCGGAGATTATTTATTTCATTATGGCGCAACTATGGCAACCTGCATTAAAAAAAAAAAAAAAAAAGCACTTTCCCCAAGTGTTCATTTCCAGACGGAACACCTACAGTGCGGGATTGAATTACAAGAAATCCTAAATTTACTTGTGAAGTGATAAATGAACACCTTAATAATTAATGTTTACTCAAAACCTAAATGTGAACAGTAGAAACGTAATGTTTGCTCTCACAATGTTGAATTAACACCTTAGGAATTAGTTTTTACTAAGTAACTTTATAAATTAAGTTAACCATTACAGCAATGGATTACATTCATAATGCAATTATCACCCTATTCTTTATAGTTACTTTTACAGTATTCAATAAACACCTTAAAAATAATGTTTACTGAATATCGAAATAAAGATGTAATTTTGGGGGGGGTTACTTATACAGTAAAGTAATTAATTAACACCTCATCTCAGGGTTAATGTTGCCTAAATACTCTAATAAGTGTTGGTTTAACATGTACAGTGATGAAATGACATCTCGAGAGCTAGTAATGGCTGTAAATGTTGTAAATCCCATAATCAACACTAGAAACGTTGGGTTTACTCATACAGTGATGAATTAGTACCTAGACTATCAATGTCTAATAAATGGCAAAATAAACACAAGAATCTTTGGGTTTACTCATACTGTGATGAATTAACACCTAGAGTATCAATGTCTAATAAATACCAAAATAAACACTAGAAGTATTAGGTTTATGCATACAGTGATACATTGACAGCTCAGATAACTAGTGATACCTACTAAATGCCATAATAGTGTTGAGTTTACTCATACAGTTATGAATTAAAACCTAGAGTATCAATGTCTTTGTGCATTACACACTAGAAGTGTTGAGTTTATTCATATAGTTATAAATTAACACCTAGAGTATTAATGTCTACTAAATACCAAAATAAACACTTTAAGTGTTGGTTTTATGTACAATGATAAATCGTAACTATTAATTATGTTGGGGTTACTCATACAGTGATAGCACCTAGGTTTATTAAATATAAAAAATAAACGCTACAAGTTTTGATTTTACTCCCACATTGATAAATTAACACCTAGAGTATTGATGTAAATGAAATGGCAAAATGAACACTAGAAATGTTGGATTTATACATACAGTGATGAATTGACATCTAGAGTATTGATGTCGATTAAATACCAAAATAAACACTCAAAGTGTTCGGTTTACTCACACAGTGTTAACACCTAGCCCATCAATGACAACTAAAAACCAATAATAAAGTTTTGTTTTTACTTACATCAAGATCATTAACGTCAACTTAATGACAAAATAAACACTACAAGTGTTGGATTAACACATACAGTGATTAATTAACACCTAGAGTATTTATGTAACACCTATAGAATTATTGTTCAGTACCATCCTTGATTTAACTTTAAATGTCTTGTTAAATGTCTTTATGTGTTATTTTCAGGCTGAGGCTATTGGTTCAACTTTGAAAATATTCATTCTAGACTGTAGGTATTGATATACTATTAACTGTGTTAATGCTAGACTGCAGGTATTGATTTAAGATAAATGTCCTGATTTAACACGGTTTAAAATATATGAGTATTGATTATTGTTTATTCCAGACTTTGAGTATTAAACATTAATTAATGTTTTAACTTTCTAGATTTCTGTATTGGTTTCATATTTAAATGTGTTTAATCCAGATGTGCATCTTGCTTCTACATTAATGGTGTTAATTCCAGACTTTGGCTGTTGTGTCAACATTAAAAGTTCTGCTTTAATGCTTTAGGGTATTGATTCAACATTGTTCAGACTGGAAGATGATTATTCATTACAGGTTTTAATCCTAATTCAGTGTGTTGATTCTACAGTTATAAGGTTGAATCCATGTTGCTGTGTGCCATTTATACATTACAGGTGTTAATCTCATATGCGTATAGTAATTTGTCATTAATACTGATAGTTTTCATTCCAGACTCAACATTATAAGATTTGAATTGATGATGTAGTTATTGATTCACCATTAAAGGTGTTAATTCCAGGCTGTAGGTATTGATGTAGCATTACAGGTGTTAGTATCAAGGCTTTGGGTATTAATGTAATATTAAAGGAGTTAATTACGGAGTTTATATAAAGATTTGCATTTGGAGTCATATTTAAAAGTATAAATTTCAGATTCTAAGTATTGATTCAACATTTAAGGTGTTATTTCTAGACATTGCAGAGTTTTATTCCATTTTGATGTATTGTGTCATATGCAAGGGTATAAATCCCAGATGGTTCATTCCAGATGTGCATGTGTGTAAGTGTGAGTGGGTTTTAATTTTACATCAAGTGCATCAATTGATTTAGCAGTACATGTTTATTTAACACTGTTAGAATAAATTAAACATTGCAGGTGTTATTTTATTCTGTAAAGTTGTTTTGTCACAATGCACATTCATAAAAAAAAAAACCATTAAATAAAATGTAATTGAACTGAGTTATTTTCTGACTAACATTTATTTTACTTTACAAGCTAAAACAGTGACATTTTATTATTATACTGTACGGTGTTAGTTCCATGTATTTACAGTGAGTGTTACCCTTACGTCACATTACGAGTGTTAATTCCAGGCTATGGGTACTGATGCAACATTCCAGGTGTTGCATTAGGGCTAAAAATATTGATTTAACACTTAACCATGGGTTCATTTCAGACTGTGTGTTTTGATTTATAATGAGTGTCGCACAGCATGGCATAGCATAGCATAGCATAGCATAGCAAAGCACAATATTACATTACATAACATTACATTACTGATGTTAATTCCAGTGGGTATTGCTGCAACATTACAGGGGTTAAATCCAGGACTTGAAAATGTATTTAACTCTGCATATATTAATAGCAAAGTTCATTTAAAATGGCAAGCCTTTACTCTTTTGAATGACATTACTTCATGTTACATTACATTGCACTACCGGAACTGCAGACTGTAGGTATTGATGCATCATTACAGGTGTTTATTCTGACTTTTAGTATTGACTAAAAATAATTCAATCATTTTATGTTATTTAAAATAAATACTTACATCTATGATATTTGGAACATTTGTTATTCGTGTTGTTAGCAATACATTTTGGTTTAGTATATGTATGGGATCTGTAAAATAAATTCATTTTTATTATTATTATTAGTAGTAGTAGTAGTAGTAGTAGTATTTTATTCTCTAATTATTATTGTTTCTTTGTGCCTTGTATTCCATCTTCTCCCAGAGCAGCTTGAATGTGTCAAGGTCAGGTAACTAGGCAGCACACATGCACACGCACACACACCACACACACACACACACACACACACACACACACACACACACACACACACACACACACACACACACAGTTTATTATTATGAGTTATTGAGAGCCAGACGTAAAAAGGCAAAAGACAAGGTGTCCCCAAACTTTCGACTGGCATGTTGATATATATTGACTGTACAATTTGGCCGTTTCCTGGTGCACGTGTTCAATTAATACCTATCGTTTTGAATTAACCCCTGCAGTTACACTCCAACAGCGGCGATTTAACACCTACAAGTGCTCAATTAATACCTACAGTTCTTTCTAACCACCCACAGTGTTGGATTAATTCCTACAGTGATGTATTACTACCTAGTGCATCGAATTACCTCTTACAATGTGTGCATCAATCCTGTTTATATAAATCATATCACCTTTTCTGTGTCTAAATAGACATTTGAGACAAATATGATTGGAAAGAACAAAAGTGATCAGTCTGAAGTACTATTTAATCTGATAATGCATTCTGAGAAGAAGATGTAACACAACTTACAACTTCCCTGGCACCCACAGGTTCCCCTAATTGTGATAAATATCCTTTATAACTTTGCACAATTAAAACCTACAGTGTTTAATCACATCCTACAATACACAGTTTATGTCCTTAGCTGCATAAATTATCACGTCTTGAGTATTGCTGCTGCTAGTGTTGGTTTTCATATAACATTAAACGTGCACATTGTAGACATCTGGTATGAAATTGTTACCATTTCAAAGGCGAGTATTCTCAAAACGTAAACAAATGAACACTTTTAGTGTGTTGTAGAGGCAACAAATAGAAAGAAAGAAAAAGATTAGAATCCAGAAAGTAATGTTGATTGTATATGTAGTATAAGTACTTATAGAACATAGTACACAACATTAAACAAACAAACAAACAAATAAACAAATAAATAAACACTAAGTTTTTCCTGAAAAAAATTCACAGAACTTTACTCATGAAAATGTCTAATAAATTGTACACAGAAAAGTTTAAGAATTTATGTATTTATTTATTTATTTTTTGCATTTTTGCATTACTATGCTTAATAAATATACACAAGGGTCAGGATTGTGCAATATAGAGTGGCATATCCTTTTTTCAGCACAACTAGGCAATGTGATGAATTGAATTTTATTAAATTTTAACCACAAACATTGAATGAAGAAAAAATGGGTCACAAATTAAAAGACATAGCACAGATTTAAATGTTTTTTATAATGGGTATAATTTGGTTGTTTCTTTGATGAAAAAAAAAAACATAATAATATTAGCATTTGGAAGGTTTGACATTTTTGTGATGTCTTTCTGTTATTCCACTAAAAGTCAAATTGGCACATGTTAAAAAATACAGATGGCTTTTGGTTTTACCTGGCATATTCGGAAACTCTCTTGTCGACAGACACTGTCAGGACGTTCTTAAAAGCACCTTTGACCGATACTGCATTGCCGGCATGAATCTGTGCCGCATGAATTTTAAAAGCTTAACAAATTTATATGAGTCATATACCAAGTTATCACAAGTATCAGAGCTCCTCCAAAGTGTGTGTGTTACTGCTCCAGCTAAAATTCCATTCATTATTTAATTCCTTCAGTCTTCTTCTGTTTTCTTCTCCAACATACAGTATGCGCCATTTCAATGTTTTTGCGAATGAGCTACTGCTGACCCATGTTCCTCCAGAGAACAGAGACAACCTGTGGAGGAGCTCTTCTCAAATGAGGACACAATGGGAAAACATCTAGCCAATTCATCAGGTCAAAACAAAAATGGAAAAATCACAATAAAAAGAAAAAAAATATTTTCCCCCTCTTTAATTTTTTTACACACATTTACCAGAGACATTTGAACGTTTGTGTGTGTGTGATATAATATATATATATATATATATATATAATATATATATATATATAGAGAGAGAGAGAGAGAGAGAGAGAGAGAGAGAGAGAAAATACAAAAAAAAAAGAAAGTAAATTATATTTCCTTTAAGTAAGGTTTACAGTACCTGGCATCAAAGATTAGTCTCCTAAAAAAAAGTAAGTTATTTAACTAACAATTTTACTGTCTTATGAATCACTTTAATAATTTTAAACATTTATTTACAAATTTGAGCTGAATGAACTTCATAAATCATCCAGAATGTTAAAATTCAAATGTTCTTTCCCCTCCAGGTCCAAGTCCCACTCATTGTGTTAGTGCACTCCTACATCAGTGACAGTTACACACACACATGAAGCCCCTGACCGAATCTTTTCCAGCTGTCACTCAGGCACCATTAGAGAGCAAGGGAATGCACTCGGAGGAATGAGCTATCCAGTCCCTTCCATTTGTGTGCGCTTACAGAGGCCCATGGTTGGCTAGTGTCGCTATGATTGAAGTGGGAATGTGAATGTGCCATCCCTCCTACTCAAGTAAAAAAAAAATCCTAGCCGTCAAGAAATCATTTCTTCTTTTTCTATAGTTTTGTGAGCAAAATATTTATAGATTTAACACAGTACAAGTGAAATAAACACCATAGCTTTTATGTCATTCGAATAAATCTGTTTTATTTATTTATGTATTTAGAAATATTTTCTTTTGTCACATTCACCTAATGACGGAATAATTTTTTCAGTGTAATATGTCACAGTGTTTTACTTGGGACTATCAAGGAATTACAATAATTTAGTAAAATCAAACTATAAAGAACATTTTAGTGCTGGTTTGAAATATTAATGTAATGATTGAAAGATTTTTATCGTTCGGAGATCTTCTTGAGCAACAACAACAACAACAACAACAACACAATGCTTTTAAGATTAAACACTAAATTCTGTGTGCAAAATGTGTATAATTCTTTTGTGATTTTATTATATAGTCTATAATATTTATCTGGGCATCCAGAAGACTAACAAAAACATTTGTCATATTTGTTTGTGTCATATTTTGGAGTTGTGTTATTTTGGGTTATTTTGGGTTATAATGTGATTTGGATTTATGGAGTCTTGTTTATTTGTTTGTTTGTTTGTATGTTTGTTTGTATTTTTGTTAGGCATCAGCTACAGAATTTTGTTGTGTCAAATACAATGCCAGTAATTTGCCATTTGAATTAAAATGCTTAGAGAAATTAAAAGACAAGTTACAGAGTGAAAACAAAAATATTCACATACTGTATCTGGTCATTGCTGGTCCATATATATATATAAAAAGTTAAATTGCTCATATTAACCTTCACAACTGGAGTTACTATAGTAACAAGCACACAGTTTAGTTCTTATTTAGTTCTTATTCTTCAGATCTTATACCGAGTTTCATTATCAGCAAAAATATCAGAGAGAACAAACGGAAATCAAATCCTGTAAAAAATGGCTAAAGTTGGAATTGGATTTAGGGGAGAAAAATCATTTTTTGGAACTGGAAATGTTTTTGTATGAAAAAGATGTGTGTTTTTTTTTTCTATAGTTAGAATTAATTGCATTATATTTCCAGAGTGATGAAATACTTTTAACTGTAAAGTGCTGCAATTATAAAACTCCAACACTCATCCTCATCTTAAGGGAAATTCAGAGAAGGGACCCCCCCCCCCCCCCCCCCCCAAATCCCTGGAAACACAGAGAGAGAGAGAGAGAGAGAGAGAGAGAGAGAGAGTCGGATGGGGTGGCGGGGGGACGACGACGACATTATAATGCTCCATACAAACAGCCAAACACTCCTTTCTACTTCCTGCTACACTTTCTCCCTCTTGTTTTTTATACAATGGATGTGATTATTAGGAAAAATACTGAGAAACTGATTACTATAAAATTATTAAACAACCCTGTTAGGTAACGAGGCAACATATGAAACATAAAAACAACTGTTTTAGCTTTAATGTATTTAATTTCAAATAATAGTTTTATTTGATTTAACTCAGCATCCAACCTATCACTAAATGAAAAGGCTATGTTTAAACATTGCATCCAAAATGTAAGATTATGGTCTACAAACAATAATAATAATAATAATAATAATATTAATAATATAATAATATTGACGGCGTTCAAGTCCAACAGGCACTTTTTAATGGATAGAATAATGGACCGCAGTTATAAGTTTAAAAAAAACAACTTATTTCTCTCTATTTAATCCCCTGCTGCACAAATGCACTTATCCCAGTGTTTCACTAGTGCTTGGACACCATCAAGGTAGAAGCTTTTCTTAGTATGTTGGAGCCATGATCAGACTGGCCTGTTTCATGTCTGAAACACTGGCCTCCCAGGAACACTTTTAATGCCCCAAACATGTGGAAATGACTTGGAATTAGATCAGGACTGTACGGGGGATGTGGCAGCTCTCAGCCGAGTTCCTATAATGTGTAAATGGTGTTGGTGAAAGATTGTGTGTAAAATTCCCACAGACAGATGCGTCTCTTCTGCAAGTTGGCAACAAGTTATCCATAGGTTTTCAACGATCAGGCGTTCCACTTGCTGAATGTTTCACGATAATGACTGCAGTGGGCTCTGAGCCACCTCGGAAAGGATCGTCATTAAGCGTTTGCACCATTTAAATGTTTTACTGCGACTATCACCAGTTCTGTCACCAGTGACCAGACTCATCACGACACTGTGCTTGGAGTCTTCTGTAAATTTACAAGAAATTTCATCACAAGCCCATTTTTTTCTGATAGCCCCACGTAATAATAACCTGGACAATATAAATCATTTAAACGTACAATTCTGCTTGCTGTTTGAGAATAAGACAGCAATCATGTAAACAGATGTATAAATTAATAAATGATTAGATAGATAGATAGATAGATAGATACTGTAGGTAGTTAGATAAATTCAGCAAATATTTAATGTCTGCATGGACACCTTGGAGAAAAAAATCAGGATGGCTGGAATTTAAATACAAATTTCTCCATTTCTTTCTGTCTTCCTTCTCAGCTCATTTTAAGAAAAAGAGGACAGATGATTGCCAGCAGCACTGGAGTAGCATGTCAAGACATTTTAAATGTATAATATAATTTCCTTTTGAATAAAACTAAACTGAATAAAGTTATATACTAACTTTTTGAATTTTTATTTTTTATATGCTAACTTATTGAAAACTGACAAAGGACATTCTCATAAAATAAATAAATAAATAAAAGAAAACATTAACCTGGTGAAGTACATAATGAGACAGAAAGTGTTCATGGTCAAATAAACACTGAAGTTATAGGTGTTTCTTTTTTCTTATAATTTCTTTAATGATGTGTAAAGCAGTGCTAAGCCAGCGTATAAACTTTAAATCCCAGGTCTGCCGTCATGTCTGTTTAGCCTCGGAGTGACGCCCTTAAACGTTAAAAGTTCTCCGCAAAATTCTTGGATTATAGTCAGCTTCGTGTCTTGGGCAAACCTGTGCCAAATATGTAATCCTAAAGCTTAAGGACATTACACAGCTTGCCTTCTTCTAAGGAGAAAAGTACAATTTTTGGATGAGGAATCTCCCAAGTGAGTGTGGAACGGTTATTTATTCAGTCTAAACGTGATCTTACAGAGAATAACTCAGGATAAAACAGCACACCTGAGGAAAATTGTAGGTTGTAACATAGAAATATATTGATATATAGGTATAGAGCTGGAGAGACATTCGAGTTGATGATAAAAAACAGATCATATTGTGAGTGTCAGAAGGGGTACGGAGTTAAAAATCACACCTTATTTCCTTCCCCGTTTGAAAGGCAGCAGCGGTGCGCCAGTGTGAGTTTAATCACAAGCTGAATGAGGACTGCATCATGCATGCGATGTAAACTACACCACACCAGAGCCGAATATAATATTCCTTTAACTGTCCCATAGTGACACATTCTCATTACAGAGGCTGCGTGCGTCTAAAAGCTTCTCAACACCCGGTCATGCTGCGCTTATTGAAAATCAAACGGTTTATTATGCCGTGGTGAGTTTTATTTCTCCTCCAGCGTAGCAGTTTGGGAATATGTAGTCACCGTCCTCATAAACTCGCAGTAACAAGAAAACAGAGAACGGAATAATAACTCTGAAGATTGCCCTGCTAGTCTGTGAAAAGCGCACACAGGGGGACAACTAGCAGACGCGCCTCAAACTGAGAAAATAAAGTACGCTTTAGCTTTATTGAAATTCCCAGTTCTTCGGGCGTTCAAATGAGAGGGTTACTCGTGTCTGGGAAATCAAGTTAATCTCTATTTCAGCTTTTAGAGGTGTGAGAATTATGCTAACTCTCTCTCTAACACACACACACACGCACGTGTGCTTTCTTTCCCCCCCCCTCTCAACAACTATGTTTCTTTCCCTTCCTTTATCCTGTTCAGGAGACAGCACGATCCAAAGGCCCTTAGTTAGTTCTGCTCGATGAACCGGGCCGTCTTTTTCTTTCTGTTCGCTAGGGAATCTCAGTCGTCCAGATGACAGTGAACAAGACAACAGCGTCTTCTGCATGTGAGATATGAACTAGACAAAAATCCATCCAGGAAATGAACAGAATGAAGAGTATGAAAAATCAGTCTTTATAGCAACCTGCACTCAGTCCTAGAGAAGCGTCCAATAGAGGCAGAATGAAGCCTAGCCAGAGACTGAAAATGATTTGATGTTAAAATGCTGTAAAAGAAAAGTTTTGTACGGTGGCCCCAGGGGGATGAAGCACATGCAAAAGTGAAAACACAAACATTAAGGAAATATATATAAAACGAATACAAAAGGGCAAAAATGTGCAAGCAAAAAGAAAAATGCTGCAAATTCAAAAACAGATAAAAAAGTCAAAGCACATGCACAGAGAAAAATGTTGCAAGACTAAAACCAAATTGACCTTATCACCCCCCCTAGTGTCCTGGAGCACTTCCGATCTGGCAAATCTTTTTTTGCAACATTTACATTTTTGCATGTGCGTCGACTGTTTGTGTTTTTGTATTTACAGCGTTTTATACGGTGGCCGTGAAGTGCAAAACAACTTAACAAAACCGAAAACAAAATAACATTCAAAGACAAAATAACAAATTCAAAACCAAATTAACAAAACCCAAAACAAAATAACAAATTCAAAAACAAATTAACAAATCCGAAAACAAAATAACATTCAAAGACAAAATAACAAATTCAAAACCAAATTAACAAAACCCAAAACAAAATAACAAAACCCGAAACTAATTGTTAATTTGGTTTTGAATTTGTTATTTTGTTTTCGGATTTGTTATTTTGTTTTGGGTTTTGTTAATTTGTATTGCACTTCTCGGCCAGTCAGATACGAACTGGAAAAGGTAGGTATAGTTTGCAAATTAAATTCTTACCGCTGATTGGACGAGACACCTGTCACTCAAGATAAACAGGAAGTAGGAAATTGTGTCTCTAACTTTGTTTCTTGTGTGTTCTGCTTCATTAAAAAAAAAATTGGTGTGCAAAACTAAGAAAATAATTAATTTTTTCATTAGAAAGCAAGGAAATGGAATTTATTCAACGTTACTTTGAGGACGGACATTCGTATGCCGTGATTTTGGATATGCTGATGACATATCACGGTATAAAGATTAGTTTGCGATCTGTTGTGTCTCTTTTAAAAGAAAACAAATTCCACAATAACTGCAAAAATTTGACAGAACGCCATATTTGAAACCACAATAAGGAGAGTACATGTTTGCACATTCATACACACACGAATCTACCGCCGCTACAGTACTTCCTGTATATTTTGAGTGACAGATGTCTCGTCCAATCAGCGGTAAGAATTTCATTCGGAAACTATACCTACCTTTTCCGGTTCGTTTCTGAACGGCCGAGTGGTGCAAACCAAATTAACAAAACCGAAAACAAAATAGCAAATTCAAAAGCAAATTAACAAAACCGAAAACAAAATAACAAAATCAAAATAGCAAAACCGAAAACAAATTAACAAAACGCAAACCAAATAACAAATTAGTTTTGGGTTTTGTTATTTTGTTTTTGAATGTTTTATTTTTTTTTGGGTTTTGTTATTGTGGTTTTTAATTTGTTATTTTGTTTTCATTTTGTTTAGTTGTTTTGCACTTCTCGGCCACCGTAGTTTTAGGTTTGGCATGTCTTTTTCTTTTGTGTGTTTTTGTATTTGCTGTGTTTTACTTTTTGCATATGCTTAGAATTTTGTTTGTGTTTTTGTATTTGCTGTGTTTTATTTTTGCATGTGTTTTTACTTTTGTTTGTGTTTTTATATTTGCTGTGTTTTATTTTTGCATGTGTTTTTCCTTTTGTGTGTGTTTTTGTATTTGCTGTGTTTTACTTTTTGCATGTGTTTTTCCTTTTGTGTGTGTTTTTGTATTTGCTGTGTTTTACTTTTTGCATGTGTTTTTCCTTTTGTGTGTGTTTTTGTATTTCCTGTGTTTTATTTTTGCATGTGTTTTTGACTTTTGTATACGCTGTGTACCCAGGGGCACCTTACTTTTGTACTATTTGCACAATTATTCAGGACAAATAGTTTAATATTTATTTAATACATTTCATAATAAAAGTATATAAATCTGAATAAAAGTAAACAAAACAACCTTGAGAGGTCAAGAAGGGTTAAGCTTATACCTAGGACCAACTCCTATTCAATATGCAAAGCGGTAGACAACATAATACAAGACAAAAATCATAATCCAACTTGATGTCAACAATGGATAAAGGAAAATTATTTAATAAAGGAAAATAAACAAGAGAAAAAAGGGGAAAAGGGTAAATCGAATTCTTTGCTCCGGTATTGTTTTGATGCCGGGTGTATTTACACCAACACGCAAGGTGGATGTGGGTCAAGTTTTCAACTGGGAGTTTAACGGCGCTTTAAGTTTTGCCTCGTTGCACTTTTCTGTCTTCCAGGTCAGGTTTTTGCAGCATAAGCTACGCATACACACAGAAACGATTCTAAACGAACAAAATAGGACAAAAAGAGGAAAAAAAATTGAAGCTCAAATTTATAAACAACTAAACAAAAGGAATGACTACACCACCCCGCCGCCCCCGCCTCACATACACACACATACACATACACATACACACACCTACTTACAATCCAAACACAGAGCACTTCGCGAGCAAATCACTCTCTTCAAAGTAAATAAATCACTAATTAAAAATTTAGCACTCACTTCAGCCTAGTGTTCTTTTTCAGGTCAGGTTGACTCCGTAGAGGTGAAAGAATATACAGAAGATTATCATGCTTCATTATTTGCTTGGATCCCTTCCTCTAATTATACTGAAAAATATTTAACATCGTCGAAGTGTCATTTTGTCCCTGAAGTGAACTTGAAAGTGTAAAGTTTGAAATTCTGAACTAGAAATGTAATCTCTTATTTATTGTATGTTCTGATCTGACATCAGTGGAAGTGGGAGAAAGCATGTGCAAGCTTCAGGTTGGGTGGTACAGTACAGTATGGAACGGATGAAAGGCTAAGACTAATTTAAGAATGGAAAAGGCATAACATTTGAAAAACTATGCAAGGTGGTGAAATGTCAGTCATGGCCCTGAAGTTCTTGGAGAAGGCTGAGCATGATTTTGAAAGTGTGCGAGATTCATTATATGAAGTGCAGACAAAATGAGGCAACATAAAACCAGAACTGATAGTAAAGTCATAATGAGGATCAGGTGAGAGTGATTAGTGAGGCAGATGATACACAGGAGCTGATCTATAGTACAGTTCTGTGCTCTTTTATTGCAAGCATGACAGCCAAGACAATAACACCTCATATGCGCAAGCCCACCATGCTTTAAGTGCTCGACCACAGCTATAGACCCTTTCATTGTTTTTCCCCCAAAGCATGAATTTTTTTTCGATGTGTCTAGAAATCATTCATGCCGTGAGCATGACAAAACCGCTAATCATTTTTGGGAGCCTTTATTCGTTTGGAAATATTTTTATTCCAAATTTGTAAACCGCATTTTTACAGTCGAGGTGTTTCTTAAACGCTGTCTATATCCATTCGATCTTCCCTGCATCACAGATCCGTGCCAGGAACGAATCGGGAGACGTCTCAATAATATCTCGATGCCAAAACTGAAAAAGAAGTACAGTCTGGCCGGCACACTGTAGTCAAATTAAACCCTCAGGGCAAACGCGGAAACTACCTTTAATCCTATTTGCGTGATATTAATGTTGAGAACTGCGTGTAATAACATACAAATTGAACATTACTATTCCCGCTTTGCTGACACACGGTGAAGTAGCCGGGGCTTTCCTACATGCTAAATTCTAATTTAACACACATACAGTGATTTACACTATGCTGTCAGTTTATTAGGGACACTGTATTACACACCTTAGGCCATGCGAGAAAAAAAAAAATATTTGGGGGTGTTTATTGGATGTAAAATAATAATAAAAAAACACTATATGGGATTAGAAGGAAAAGCACGATGCAATAAACAAGACAAGACTTTCTTGTCTTTGTGGTGTTAAAGAAAGAACACATGCTTATAACACTGCATGAGATGGTCGTTGAGATTCAATCGAGTCTCCTACGTGGTCCAGGACTGAAAGTCAGTTTTAAAAAAAATTTATTATCATTATTATTACTTTTAAATACAGTAATGGACGACTCGTGGTACCTACAGTATCACTGCTTATGCATCACCTCAGGAGATGTGTATTACCTGTGATCAACTGTACATCACAGTCACCCAAAGAAGGTCATCTGTCACCAACCTTGGCCATTCTGTAAAAATGAAATAAAAACACTTTGCATTTCTCATTGTTGCTATGGCAGCAGTCAGTTGCCGCAAAGTTAGGCAGAACGAACTCATCTACACCCTTGCAACTCAGAAACCCTGCAGAGTGAAGGTTACGCTTTAAACTTCAGGAAATGTTCGACATCAACAAGTTTTTACCTCCTACAGCTTCAGAAGGATGTTTGCTTACACAATTCATGAAAGACTCAAACATGAAAAAGTCTTTGCATATCTGGAAACCTTGGGTCCGGCTAGTCCTACGTCTGCATTTATTTGTTTCTGAAGTGCAATGTAGCTACTTCTTATTATGCTTACACTTACGCTCTTAGGATTTATTCATTCATTTATTTATTTATTTATTTTACTTTTGGGGACAGGATAGTATATGTATTAAATGGCATTTTAATCTCAATGGGACATTTTATAGTTCAGTTTGAACACCATTTTTTTTTTTTTTTTGTCTTTAAACATTTCACCTCCCATTTACACGAATATGTTTATTTTATATTCTACACAGTAATAGATAAAAAGTATGCATGATTTTTCAGGGAAATGGGCTATGGTCAACAGTGTGAATTGTAAGTATAATAATAATATTAATAATATTAATAATAATAAAAATAAAACAGCTTAAAACATTTCATGAGTAAAAAATGTTTTGCATTTATTTAAACATTTGGAACTGTGTCAATAAATATGCACTATATTATTATTATTATTATTATTATTATTATTATTATTATATATATATTATTATTATTATCATCAAACTGGAGAAGTCTTTATAGTAATGATAAATATTTTCCCTTCTTATTATTTATTATAATTTTTTATTCATTACATTTTTATTATCAGATAAGATTATTGTTGTTTGATAAAGCAGAATATTAAAAAAAAAAGAACCATTGCATTCCATTACATGCACCATGTCCTTATCTCTCTATCTCTCTATCTATGAACCACTTAATTTATTAGAATTCATAAACCCCTTTTTCCTTAAACCTTCTGAAAAATCCTTAATTTAAATAATTTTGCTAATGATCTGTATCATGAAAGCCTACAAAGCATATATCCTTTATAGGCAATAATAAATAGCACAGACTTTTTAAAAATTAAAATTACATTTAATTTACCTGTTTATGAATATTTGTATGTGTCTTGACACTGTGTTTTGTCCTCATCCTCTGTTTGCAAACGAAAAATGATGAACAACTACTGATCAACACGTTATCAAGATATTCTAATTAACAAGGATAGAAAGTAATTATGATACCCTCGCTAACAGACATTTTAATATCCAGTTTGTAAAATGAGAACAAACCCAGGAAGTAAAAAATAATAGTTAAAAAAATAATAAGAGCAGTTGATATCACTTTTTTACATAAAAACAAATAAAAACATGTTTTTATGTATATGTTAAATTAAATAGATATAAATCGTTCTTGCTCTTTCTCTCTTTGTCCCACACACACACACACACACACACACACACACACACACACACACACACACACACTGTACAGTAAGTGACACTTTGCCTAAAGGGATTATACATTAGCGTGCGCATTCTTCCTATACACGTCACTACAGACAAAAGCAAAGTGTGCAGCTCACTTCGTTGTGAGCTTCAGTGTATAAGTCTGATTAAGATCAGATTGTCGTCGCTTAAACAAAGTGCAGGAAGTCAGATTTACATGCTGTTTGATCAAATAATTGAAGATAATGTCCCTAAGGCTCCTTGGAGGAACAATTGGACCACTTGAAATGCACAGCGTGCAGTAACTGGTAATTGTCTAGGACTGTTTTCCAATACAAATCCACGCTTCAGTCGAGTGCATCAGGAGAAAAAAAATTGGAGTGCATGACTGTAAGAAAGAGAGAGAAAGAGAGAGAGAGAGAGAGAGAATGAGAGTACCCTGCTTCATGGATCGTGCTCTTGTAAATCACTGCATGTTGACAGCTCAGGCCACAGTAAATACTTCCCTGGATTTGCATCATTCAAATAAAAACCTACCGGACTGCAAATAAATGTCAGATTAAACATTTATATTCAGCAGGCTGCACACTTTCCTGATGGCATCAGAGTTGCAAACATGCTGAAAGTGCTATAAATCAGAAAACAACAACAACAACAACAACAACAAATCCTTGTTCCACAGCCGGGAAAAAACACACTGTTTAACACATGAAGACAAACACACACATGGACATGCACACAAATGTTTCTACTGCTAATACTCAGAACAGAGACCGTTAATGATGTAGTATCACACAAGGGGATGTGCTGTACTGCTGGATATCGCATGGCTGTAATGCGGTCAGAGGCACAATGGTGCCGTGCTATATCCAGCAATACAACATGACCTCGAGAGTGAAATTTCACACATATCTTTCGTGAATGGTGGAACTAACTAACCACAACCAGCCGAGCTGGCGACTGACAATTAGTGTAATTAACAGGGATGAAAGTACCGAAAGGTGCGGGCAATAAAGTGGTGGACTGTCCTGAGAAACTTAAAAGAATTACTTTCATTATATTTACACTTATTCCACTGTAGCACTTATTCCACTCTGGGAGCGCACACAAAGTGGTTCTGCTTTTTAAACTGCCAGGGGTAGCTCAGTGATTAAGGCGTTGGCCTACAGTGTGGAAGGTCCCAGGTTCAAATCATGTTGCCCCTGTTGAGCAAGGCCCTTACCCCTTAACTGCTCCGATGTATAATGAGATAAAAATGGATAAGGGCATCTGCCAAATGCTGTAAAATGTAATGATTGGCTACAAATAGTAGAAGTAGTCATCTAGGATTAGTTAGATAATTTAATATGTGTGAAATATGAGCCAACAGAGCTCCATCATCTGCCAGTGGATAAATAAAAAGTAAAAGCAGGTGGCAGATAGCTGGATAACTCTCACAGAGTTTACTTATTAGGAATGGGGTAAACCTTCCCTCCTAGAAACTCCTCATGTCACCTCATGTTTGCCTTGACTTGGGCAGAAGTGGTTCAATTTCAGTTGAGGCTGTGGGTTACTGATCAGAAGGTCAGGGGTTCAAGCCCCAGCAGTGCCAAGTTGCATTTGCTCACATGGTCTCACCTTCTCTTAGGGATCAAAGAAGACATGCATCCAGGCTCTTTTCTGTTCCAGGTGGTGGAATGATCTTCCTCTAGAGGTCCGTACAGCTGAGTCTATGGTAATCTTAAAATGACGACTTAAGACATAGCTGTTTCTTCAGCACTTGGACTAGTTCCCCCCCATCCAGCCCCCCCCCCCCTCCTAAAAAAAAAAAAAAAAACTTATTAGTAACTGGTTAGTAACCCAGTAACCCAGTATAAGTATCTAACCAATGAATGAAAATTCAAAGCACTTTTTGTAAGTGTCTCTGGATAAGAGCATCTGCCAAATGCCTAAATGCAAATGTAAATGTGAGCAAGACCCTATCTGCTCCAGGGGCTCTGTATCTTGGCTAATCCTACTCTCTGACCTCAGCTTCCTAACTGAGATATGAAAAAAAAATCACTATAATAATAATAATAAATAATATAATGCTATTATTATTATTATTATTATATATTATTATTATTATTCATTGTGATTATGATTATTCATTGTGATTATGATTATTATTATTATTAATGTTGCCCAACGTGGGTCAAAAATGGATTTTAATATCCGAACAAGAGAGAAACATTCGATTAAGCTGATATTTACATGTCTGCTTTACACCCCCAGCTCATTCGTATCGGGCCGGATCAGGTCACATTTCTCTGACTACGGTGCAATAACACGATGTCCTTTATAATGTACATTATTCATTGAATATTATACATGTAAATCCAGCTATTTTTGTATTGCACCTATATCCACTTCTTTTGTGGTTTCCTTTTTTCTGTATAAAGAGCAACAAGCTGTTTTTTTTTTTATTATTCTTTTAATAACTTGTGGAGGGAGGGAAAAAACAGTCCCCTTTGAGCAAACGATTGTTTACAGAGGCTACAGTGTGAGTAAGGACGGGAGCTCTCTTCATTTTAAAGCATTCCACAAAAGAAAACAGATCACAAAGCATGTCCAGTTGAAGGAAAATAAACTGCTTGGTTTTTGGTAACAGTAACACGGTGTAAACATGGCACCTACTGTACCATGTGTTATGCTACCAAACATGCACAAGCACATACAGTATACAAGCATTTCTAATGGATCTGAGTTAAGTTGCAGTCATTATGTGAATTGTTTTATTGTGTGGACTGAGAGACAAATCACAAAATGATTAATATACAAGCGGCTGCGCTGACTGCTAACTGCTAACTGCGCCTGCTTCTAATTGCTATCTTTTGTTGATAATGTGTGTAAATACATATCACAGTGTTATTCCACTCCTCAGTACATTTACTAATGTGTAATGCATACTGTAGCTGAGTGATAATCACGCAAAATTGTGCTCGCCTTATATTAAACACAGGAGAGAAGTATGTGTGTGTGTGTGTGTGTGTGTGTGTGTGTGTGTGTGTGTGTGTGTGTGTGTGTGTGTGTGTGTGTTTGTGGCGGCAAATCGGCATGTGGTAATGAAACACTACAGGAAGTGAGCGGGGAAAAATAAACAAAGCGCTCTCACCTGTAATTGGGATGTTTCACTTATTCAACGCTGAATTGGGGAAATGTTGTTTTCTGCTGTGCATTTCACCTTCAGGGCAAATAAGGTCTTGGTAAGTGTGTGTGTATGTGTGAGTGTGTTTTAGGGAAGGATGGGTGTGTGTATGTGTGTAGAGGGGTGGACTCCATGTTCAAATAGACAGACACACTCCGAGCAAGCTCCATGTCGAATCAAAACACCCTGAGGATCCTATCAAAACGCTTTGTGTGCGTGCGTGTGTGTGTGTGTGTGTGTGCGTGTGTGTGTGTGTGTGTGTGTGTGTGTGTGTGTGTGTGTGCGTGCACACTTATAGGAAGGTGCGAACTGACTTTGTGCAAGAGTTTAAGAGTTCCAAATAACTTTCGTCATATCTGAGTAATGAAAATGACAAGCGCTTCAAGTGCCAACGCAATAAACGGAGTTATTGAAAAAAGCAGCACGGCAATAAAGCGCATTAATTCATGGGGAAGGAGTGAGGGCTGTTATTTCTGCTCAACTCTTGCTTGACTTATGATCTCTGTCTGCTTGACATGATCTTGTCAGCTGGTGTATTACAGTAATAATTCATAAAGGCCCGTGGTAACGCTCAATAATTCACCACACACACGCACACACACACACGTGCACACACAGCACACACAAGCCTATAAGGCTAACTACACCAACTTGCCAAAGCTTTTGCTAGCTCAGAGCTACACAGAACTGCCTGATCTGTCTCTCTCTCTCTCTCTCTCTCTCTCTCTCTCTCTCTCTTTCTCTCTCTCCCACACACACACACACACACACACACACACACACACACACACACACACACACACACACACACACACACACACACATACACACACAAATCTGTATACCCAATCCATACCCATATTCTTCAAAATTCATCTAAATGACCTTGATGTGACCTTGAGGAATTAAAAGTTTTGTTGTGAAAAATAATCAATGACATGTTGCCCTGTTGGAGCAGGATTACAGTTACCACTTTGCCATTTTTTTAAAAAGAAAAAATTGCACATTCTGATGTGCTTTATTCCTCTTATACAACAGCAATCTACCAAGGATAACAGATCATATTTATTAAAGAGAAACTTGTCAAATGTTGGCAATATTTGATAATAGCACTGTATCAGATCCTATAGGATTAGATTAAAATATCTGACCTTGAATGATGTTTGATATTATATAAAAAAAATTATATATATTTTAACTTGTTAGTGACATAGATAGAACTGAAGCAACCTGAGATCATAGCTCTGCCTCCAATTTCTTATGACCTCACAGCCATAAGTTTAGTCCCAATCCTGTGAGTTGTCGTCACACTGTGTGTATGGAAATGCTCGTACTTTCACTATTAAACAGCTCTGATTTCTACTGGCCACTTTGTACGATGTAACTTCACCAAACATTAAGTGATCTCCCAAAACAGTCATTCAAGATTTTTTTTTTCTTCATTACAATCCTGCCAGGTTTTATTAATGTGTTTGGAGTGTTTTCAAACACTCAAATTCAAAATTTGAATTGTATAAAGAGATATATAATAAACAAGTATACATATACAAATAAAAATATCTAAAAGATATGTACATTGAATATTCAGCAATACCAGATTATCTATACACACTTTTACAATTCTAGGATAAGGTATTTATTACACCATAAATTATATTTAGGTAATACAGAACCTACAGACTGCAGCCAAATCACGTAAAAATTATTTACAAATTAGTTTCAAAAATATTTTTACACACCTTTTATACCATTGATGTTTTTTTCATAAAACAGATTCATTCTTGTTGCTTCACATTATTTCAGTCTTTTAAATGTGCCCTTTTAAATCGATGCATTGATCTATATCACCTCATCATTTCAGCCCTACTACTCGCTTTCTTTTTCCTGTTCCTTAAATTACAGAGACATAAAAATGACAAATGAATCCACTTATCCTGTTACTCTGAGGTTTATTCCCCACCTAACTGTATGTCGGCTTGTAAGCAACATTTTCTACACCTTAAACACTAGTATTGTTATTTTTCTTAACAGTTTCTTTTTGCAGTATTTTTTTTTTGTAATACTGTAATCTTTCTCTTTTCCCAATTATACATTTAAAAGTTTCTTTTAATCTCATGCCATGGTCGGTGTGATATATTTGAGATACGCACTGATCTCAAAGCTGCTCTGCCAGTCCATCATGTTTACCACGTGCTATTTAGTGTGATGTGTAAGTTGATGCTGTATAAATATAGATAAATGTGATAATTCTGGGAACACAAAAAGAAAGAAATCACTACACATACACACACACACACAAAACACACACACACACACACACACACACACACACACACACACACACACACACACACACACACACACACACACACACACACACACACATATACACAAGTCTCATGGCTGGGTGAATTGTCTAAAAATAATGCAAATGAGCAGGGTGTGTAGTTTTTCAGCTTTATTTTTCATTCCAGGAAGAAAAAAAATTGTCATGGTTATTCCAGACCTTAGTTTGTTGCATTAAAGGCATGTTCAATGATTCTTATGAAATCTTACTAAATAGCCTGCAATAATATGCTAGAATATGCAAGAAGTACCACTTATTTAAAAGCTTATACATGGTTAATTTGTTGTGCATGAGCATATGCATGAATAACAATCGGCACACAAGATCCCATGTCTCATTAGGCTCTGTGCCAAACTGACCCTTTGTTTTGTATATGTAATGGACAAACTGGCGATTTAATTTGAGGGACTGTTTTTTTTTTATGTATATAATTTTGTTAGCAGTTTTATATAACTTCCTTTGTACAGTGCAAGTTAAAATCCGTAATACTTTTTATTTTTTTCGTTTCGAAAAACTAAACTACCTCCCAGGCACAGCTGCAACCTTGACGCCTCAACCCTTTTAACTTCTTAAATTCACGGGAATACCTTGAATCCCATCGTGCTCCAAAACACAATCCCAAACAGCTCACCTCTGCGCACAGAGTCTCAGAGCTGGCTGCGGTCTCAAAAATAAATGCCAATGCTCCCAGTGTGGAGTTTTTCAGCAGCAGCAGCGGTGGCGGCGGCAGCGGCAGAGGCAGCAGCAGCGGTAGCAGAGGTTGGCTTGTTTCCCTCCTTTAATATGCCATGAATGTGAAATGTGACCTTGTTCAGGCCCACGTCTCTCTCCCCAGGTGCAGCCGGGGCTCAGGGACATTAGTAGCGCTGCTTAATTCATTATTTCTCCCGACATGCTGAGGACAAACCTGGCACGGGGCAGAGCTGCAGCAAACGGGGGCCAAGAGAGAGCTATTTAAAGCCGTACTCGGTGAAAAAAGAAAAGACGAGCTGAAAAATATGGGCTGAATTTAATTTAAGAAATAAGCCATGTTATTTATTTATTTATTTATTTATTTATTTATTTATTTATGTCAGCACAGCCATTCTCAAACTGGCAGTCATGGTCAAACTGTATGTGTACTTACAGTATGTGCGTTTATTAAATCTGAGAAAAAAAATTATGTTAAAGCCAGATTGCGTGTCTGTACTGTAAGGTGTTGTAATAAATTTAATCTGTACTGTAAATTTTTTTTTACCATGCAATTCCTACTGGAAACCAGACATTTTAAATATTATGCTGGTTTGCATAATAATTCAGTCCCTATTTTATAAAAACAATATATCATGTTGTGGAATATCTAATATTTATAATATATAAAAAAGTTATTTATATTCTATCTATCTATCTATCTATCTATCTATCTATCTATCTATCTATCTATCTATCTATCTATCTATCTATCTAAACAGATGCATATGGCTTACCATATTTGCATATTTGCAATTGTCCAAATTTTTGTAATCATGGTTTATTTTACACGAACAAATTTCATGTAAAAATGAAATATTTTAATATATTTTACACTTTTGGCAAATTGCACTATGTTACCAGCCAATTCATGAACTATAATGTCATGAGGACAGAAGCATGTTTTTTTTGTTTGGACCATGATAAATGTGAAGGAAATTTCTGATAAACTAAGGTCCAGGTCCATGAAATGAAATCCAAAATCCAATCTCATGCATTCATATGCACTCTTATCCACAAATAATAATAAAAGGTTCAAGAAGGGTTACTGTAAAATCAATTAGCTGTAGAAACTAGAGAAAAATATTTATTAAATAAATGTTATGTTTGACCTCATCTCTGACTCATTCCGTGTTATTTGCGAATCATTTCATCCTTCCAGTGTGAAATCCCTTGATAAAGTTTTCATAAACCTCCTAAAGTAGGACTTAATGTTGAGCTATAATTGAGCCTAAAGGGTTTTGCGTGCAGTTTGTGCGCCATATGGCAGCCTCCTCCCTGTCGTCGTTGTTCACCTGGACTCGGAGGAAGTGTGTATACAAAAGAAACTCATGTTCTGCCTTGTCACCTCGTATTTTCCTAAAGCCTAAATTGATGGAGTGCTCTTGTCAGACATGACGGAGCAGATGTGTAAAAATCAATCACCTTCAACAAACGTCGTGTAATTCGGACGAGCCTGAGGAAACAAAAACAAGACATGCAGAGTTACACCTTGATAAACTGCATAGTGCTTAAAATTCTGGAGAAACTTAAAAAAAAAAAAAAAAAAAAAATATATAATATATATATATATATATATATATATATATATATATATATAATAAAAACAAAATGTGTCTGTCATTCAAACAGAAGAATAGCAGCAATTTGGAATGAATCAATTAAGCTTTTGTGCCCGATACATGCTTTATTTATTTATTTTTATTTTAGTGAAATCTATTGACCAGGTGAAGAAGAAATCCTTAAACACAGAATTAATGTACTGATTTAGGGATTCCAGTGACTTAAAATACTTACTTTAAACTTACCATGCATTGTTAAATTAATCAAAACAAGAAATAAAGAATGAAAAAGTAATAGATAATTAGCTACATAAAATGTGTACAGTTAATTATGGTGTGGGTTTTATTGGATCATAACAGTACAGTCATACTGTAGCTGTATTACAGCACCTCGGCACTTTTTTAAAAAACCCAGTACACTGTGATCTTACACCGGTTGTTGTGTCTAACTAAAAATACACATTTCAATTACTATACTTATTTATGTAGATATTTAGTCAGCCAGTCAGGTAATGTAGCAGAAGTCCAGTACATAACATCACGCCAATCCAGGTGAAAAAAAAAGAAAAAGAAAGAAAGTTCATGTTAATGAAAACATTAAGTTTGGAGCAGTTTTGCAGAGAGGTTTATGAGAGACGCCAAATTCATTTAAATTAAAGCAGCTAAAGTAAGAAATACAGTAACTACTCTTTACAGCTGAGCTTAACAGGAAAGCATCTCAACATTGACATGCTGATGAAGTACAACAGATTAGAACCATGTTGTATTTCACTCCTATCAGCCAAGAATATTAAAACATTGCTTAACTAGTCTTCTATAATATCTTATAAGGAAAAAAAACAAAAACAACAACAGGTAAAAAATCTCATTCATTTAATGAATTCTTTAAACAATTTTTTTTGTAACTGTTTATTTTTTGCCATTTGATTTGCTCTGTTGTCTTACAGCAACATCGTACAATTTCCAAACTATTTCATTGATTTAATTTTTTTATTACTTATTTGTTTGCTTATTTACCCTGTATGTGTGAGTTAATTAAATTGTTTTATCTTTAATTGGCTTTTTTCAAAATCAATGATGGGTACACAAAACTTTATTTTAGCCTTTCTTTAAAACTAATCACAATTATGTCACATTTAACCTTCACAGACGTTCAGTATTAAGCTTCTTAATAAATAATAAGCCAAGCGTCTTCAATTTGAATGCTCATTTATTTCTTAAGACTATAAGAGAGAAAAGAAAAACAGATAAATATGGAGAGAACTCACAAGACCGATACCATATTTCAGCCTTAGCCATAGCGGTGTGCACGCTTTACGTTTGAGCATATGCACGCCGCAGGCTGCTGAACAGCTGAATTGCTCGGAGATGAATACGCTAAAGGTTTTCCCTGGCATCCTCCACCCTGCGGTGCTATCGCCATTATTAGCATCACCGCATCCCGCTCGCGATTCTGCAGGCGCAGCACATTTCCATCCGACTGTACTCACGCACACTGATGGTCGAGGTTGATTTAGCAGCCCTAAGACTAAATTATTCCCCCCTCCAGCTGCGTGAATTCCCACCTGCCTCCTCTTCTTTCCGACAAATTAGTTCCCCAACCATGACAAGCTCATTCACAGGCGTGCTGGCAGAGCAGGCCGTCGCTAGCGCATTAGCCAGGTACAAAATGCTAATGCCGCATTTCAGTAAATAAGAGTGAATATTTGTAAACGTTAAAGCGTTTAAAAAAGTGACAGGCTGGCTTAATGAATTTGTCAGACGGTGCAACTTTGCTACAGTGCGGGTCGGCGGGAAGTTTTCAGCGGCACTCATGTCACCATCATGGGTATGCTAATTCATTTCCAAAAAAAAAAAGAAAAAGGCTAAACTTTTCATGAACTTTTGGCTAATCATGCAGAAGTGCCATATCTAATCTTTTTATCTTCTATATTTTATATTATATATCTATCTAAACAAATTGTTTACTTAATAATCTATCTGTCTGTCTGTTCATACTGTAAATGTATTTGTTTAGTTGTATTTATGTCTTTAATCTAATTATCTATCCATTTCAATCAATTAAAAGGAACTCTACTGTATATTCTCATCCTGTAATATGGAATGTAACAATTTAGAATATCATTTAAATATGTTTTAAATATTATATGTATATTATCTATATATTGGAGCAATTATTGATATAATATGGCATATAATGTATATTGGAAAATGTAAAAAATTGCATATACTTTAATAATCAAATATTCATTTAAATTATGAAAAGGAAAAGGCACCTGGGATGTGTTTCAGAAGAATAAATTTATTATATCCATAAATACTGTGTTATTATTGTACAATACAAAATATACAGCAATTAATCAATATTTATAAGCACCATTTAAAGTTTATTTATGCATTTATTAATTTATTTACTTAACTTTTTATATTCATTTACAGATATTTTTTTTCTGATACCATTTATGATTATATAAACAGATTTACACATTATAACAAAAATAAACTTCTTAATAAAATTATTTATATTATTGATAGACTTATATATACTTAATTAATATTTGATGGTTGATGGTTTATGTTCTTTTTGTTCTTTGTGTTAAAAACGCTGACTACAATATTGTAAGGTTTTTATTAAAAGCACAAAAATATATATAATAACAAAAAAACAGTCAGGAAGACAGACAAACAAACAAACAAACAAACAAAATAACCAAAGTAAGCCTAGTGTGTGAAAGTTTTGTTTCTCATTTAATATGATCTTTTATTCCACGCGTCCTGCACTTCCTGCTGATTCTGACATCCTCCAGGGGTCAATCTGAGGCTTATTAATGTCATGTTCTAGATAGTGGTGATTAATTAGTAGACGGTAGATTAGGAGCGGATTAATTGCATTATCTAGTAGATTAAACAGCAGATAAACATAGTAGGAGATAAATTCTGCTTTATTTCATGCTGGTCTACAGCTTCAGCTATAGTTCATAATTACAGTATTTATATAGTATGTAATGCATACTAGTGCAGTGATATTATACAGGCTATTTAGCAATGCTAAAGTATATGGGAGACAATTAAAAATCTAAAACAGAATATGTGAAGAAAGCTGAACTGTGAGCATACCCTGGGCAAAATATTTAAGACGTGGCACTGCATGAAGCTGTAATAACCCGTCAATAACCGAGCCACAAACAGGGAGTAATTACATATTGATCTGTGTGTTCCAGCAGTGTACTGCGTTGTGTGCTGCTACTCATCTCTGCTGTACTCAACACATCCGTGTACATTAATCGGCCTGCAGTGATCATGAAGTGTCTGATCCATAACCAGCAACACCAAATATACTGTAGCTGATGCACATTGTACGTGGAGAATGGAAGTATTTAACCAGGTATTTTGTTTCAATTACATTATATTAAATAAAGTAAGTTTTGTACTGAATTTTCACTAATGATCATATCTTTGTTCAGGATTTCTATGTTTTTTAGCATTTGCTTTTTTTTCATTCCACAAATATCTTCGGGGTTAAAGAATAAAAAGTCAAAAATTTTGTTTTGCTCGCTTGTCAAATTTCAACCTCAAAAAAAAAAAAAAGAAATGCTCTGAATGTCTTCTGAAGGTCTGTTTTTTTGAAGGTCCGATCTTAGATAACCCTACTGATAGAGTTAAGGGTTTACTGTGTCAGACAATACATTTTCAGAAATTCAGAGTGATAATGTTCCAAATAATTTTGGATTTGTTTAGATGTTTTTAGAAGTGCATGTCTTGGTTATTTGTGTAATCAACATGTTGTTAATGATGTTATCAGAGTGCCCTGCAACTCTTTTCAGGTACAGTAACTGCTGACTAACCTTTCATTAGTCTGAGAGAATATTGTAGAATCATGCATGGCTAAATGAACTGTGCTTCCATGAAGTTTCCATCTGTCCTGCCAGGAATGTTGAAGGTCTTTGCTATGGTTTTGTATCATTTTTTATTTGAGTACTGTTTTTCCTAAGAACCTTAGCAAGCTCCTTCACCTTCAAGGTAAAATCTCTCAAAAATGTTTTTTTTTTTTTTTGACACTCTCAAATCTGCTTAAATGGCTGAATCCCTCCGCGCACATCTAACATCAACTAAATAGTACACTTGAATAAATCCTTGAACCATGGCCAATTTATAGGTGATTTAAGGCATGTGATGGAACGAGAACTGAGTATCCAACTACCATCAATAATTTTAGTTCGGGACAATTTGGCACAAAAATATTTGGAAATAGGGACAAACGCGCTTACATTATATCAGCTATAAACGATCATTCCCTTTCTAGTCTATTATATAGGACAGAAAATGACAGAAAATGTCACTACATACCAATTTAAATAAATGTTAAAACACCATCTCCTTATCATTACCATATTTTTACATCTCACTTACTCACGCACTCATTGTATATACCACTGTATCCTGTATACAGGGTCACGGCGGGCATAGAGCCTATCCCAGGAGCCCTAGGGCATGAGTTTGGGTACGCCCCTGATGGGATGCAAATCCATCACATACATTTTCCCATATAAATGAACATGTGCTGTTCCACTTCACGTGAATGAGCTTTTACTGCCTGGTATAAACTTGATGGCAGCCATAACCACTGTCAGAACCAATGATATGGAAAATGAATCAACATCTTCTGACCAATCACAATCCAGAATATAACAGCTCTGTGGTACAAGTGCCTGTATGTAATAAAACCAACATACAAACAAATCCTCCATCTGAATAGTATAATCAATAATTCTGATTTCATGCCATCTTCCTCGAGCCTCTCCTCGGTTAAGAGACAGCAATTTGTAAAACTCTGCTAATCTAATTTCACAAATCTTTTATATCAAGCCCACATCATTTCAATTTGACCTACCGAGATCCAGCTTCGATTTTAACCACCATGGTACCTGAATTAATTCCACACTTCGGCACGGAAATCTGAATTGCCATTGACCCACAGGTCTGATATGAAATTGGAATTGACCTCTGACAACTTCGCTGAATCATCCTTTCACTGCAGGAAAAGGCAAAGTCAGCGAGGGGGGAAGCGAACGACAGAAAGTCTTTATCCACTTCCAGTTTTGGGGAAAAAGAGTCGATGGGTTCTTCCTTTGTGGAACTACAGCTTTGTGGTTGATCTAAGAAAAAAAAAAAAAAAACAGCCTCCTTCATCTGTGGCTCTTTCAACACTTTTTCTTTGTCATATTGATTTTTATAACACAATGATCAAAGTAGGCATTATAGTAAGTGTCTCAAGGAGACGCATTTTGGAGATTCTCATACCTCGGAGAATGATGGATTTTGTGTGCTATGTATGCATTTCGTCTATAACATTCAGGACAGAAGATCAATGTCTTTCAAACAAAACATGACAGTTTCGGCATTGGGAAGAAAGAAAGAGTTGAAAAGCCTTTAGACCTTTCAGTCCTTTCAGTGAGGAAAACCGCAACTCCTTACATCTCGCCGTATTTGTCACTAACGTAGCGCTACGCTTTTTCACGACTGTCCTGTCTTATTTGGCTTTACAACACCTGATGTTTGCAGCTTATTCAATATACTGTACTTATTCCGAATGCATCGATAAATAGACGCCCACATGCACAGGCCTGCTCCGATGGTGCACGTTTTAACAGAATGAATGTCTCCTCTTTAGCCTGGTAAAGTCAGCGTGTGTTTGTTGAGGGGAAATGCACAAAGGGCTGAAAGTGTAGCTCACAAGTGCAGGTCACTTCATTAGCATACCCGTATTCTTTTTATACAATTAATTAATCTTTCAGAGGAAATGAGAGCTTGTAGGAGCTGAGTGCTTACCGAGTCTTAAGCCTCGGCACTCATGGCCTTGAGGATCTGAAGAGACTGAAAACTTGTCATTCACATCAAAGTGGAAAGCATGAAGCAATAAACAATGTCCGATATACCTATAATTTCTGTTTCAAGATATAATGAGGAATAAAACAATCTATGTTTTTCTCCACTATTATTTGATAATGATCAACAATGAAGTCTTTCTCTCTTTAATGTTTAATTAATCTCATCAGATCTATGTGCAGTTTTTCTCTCACCAGCAATGACATTAAAAAAAAAACATTTTTAATTCCATGCAATTAAATTGCTATGCAACAATCAATATTTACCATAAATTATTTAATTTTCCAAAAAAACTAACAAACATATATATAAAAAAATAATTGCTCTCTGCAGTACTTTGAACTGTGACACTTGCTCAATATGTGTCTGCTTGAGCACTTTCTGAAGTTCATGCCTTACCCAACCATTTCTCAGTTTTCTCTGTCATTTAGGTCTGGAAAAGACCCGAGCCGTGGCTCCAGAAGCTCGACGCCATTGTCACATACGCAGTTTTTCACACTGATTTTTCAGTTCATTAGCACAACCCTTCAGCCAGACAGACTCGACCTAATTAGCGAAATTATTCGTTTTCTATACAAGGGAATCTACGTAAATAAATTGCAGTATTTTGTCCTAATACTTTTGGCCATAACTGTATTTAGGTGACTCTTTGGATGAATTTTGCAGCTTGTAGCATCAGTCAAAGAACAACCTGCTGATGATAGATGATATGGGATAATCTATAATCAAACTCTAAATCATGTGCAGTTCAAAGTGGTACTAGATTGGATGCATATCCAATACGTGGTCATGAGATTTGAATGTGGATATCATCAATCAGCACCTGCAGGACAGGGCTTTCATAGCAGCACTAACAACTGCTGATTAAACAGCTAAAGTGAGGCGTCTGGCTTTCTTCCTTTTTCTGAACCTCAACAAATAAAGCCTACGAAATACGTCCCAAGCATGTTTTTGCTAAAATCGCATCCATTGTTTGAGATGAATGAGTGGGCACACAATTATGGCGCCTTTTCATCCAGATGGCGAAAGCGTAGCCGTATCGATGTGCACATGTGAGCCATTTCAGAGGACAGACGAGTCCACATTAGAATCAGATCAAAAAATCTGAACTGAACAATATGGTTTGTGATGTGAACGTAGCCTAAAGCTTGGAATGAAACAAATCCAAAATGCACATGATTTTCATGGAAAGAAAGAAACATCAGGATTTAAATGAACATTCAAACAAGGGATTAAACATATAAGAGGGGAACACAGATAAAAAACAAACTAACAAACAATAGGATGATAAAGGTAAGACAGAACTAAATCCAAGAAGGTACATTGCAGAACAAACAAACTCATGTATACCATAGAACAAGTAAAATTTGTGGCAAAATCGCCATATAAATGATTACATGCATGCTTTAATCCATTCATGCACACTATTGTTATTTTCCTGTAAGTACATGTATATGTAAGTTCCTTTGAGTAAGCTCTTACTTTAGAAAAAATGATGTATTAGAACAATTGCATTAATATGAACTTGCACTTACGTACAGGATGTCAGAACTGCTGTTCTAGGAAAGTTACCAACATCTTCTGACCAATCAGAATCCAGAATAATACAGAAAGCACTATGGTATAAATATGGTACTTGGAAAAGTAAACCACTTTACCTTGGATAATTTTTAACCTTATGTTAACCTAAGTTGCATGTTTAATTGTAAACAGTGTATCTTTTTTTTTTAAGTTTACATTTCCCTTGCTTCAATTCTTGCTTGTTGTACTGTATAATGTTTGAACTGGCTGCTCCATCCATCCATCCATCCATCCATCCATCCATCCATCCATCCATCCATCCATCCAACCATCCACCCATCCACCAATGAGTTTGACTGTGAAATATGTACTGATCGAGATTCTATCAGGATTAGACTAATAAGAAACTTCCTTTCCTTTGACTCAACACTTGATTATTTCAAAATTGTATTCAGAATGCCAGTTAGCAGGCGAGTACTAATCCATTATAAGCTTTAAAAAAAGCAGAGAAATGAAGTCGATTGCAGGAATGGATTAAAAAAAAAGAAAGAATTTAGTCCGTTTTTAATCAATCATTTTCTGTCTTTTAGAGTTTTCTGTAAGAGTTTTAATAAATCCAGGATTGAATGAGAAGTAAACACAACACACAACTAAAAAATCTTAACCTTCAATTAAAGTAACAATCATATACACTTACACCTGTTTATACGAATGTGTGGTTGAATGCTTGAATCTGATTGGTCAGCAAGTGTGTATTTTTTCTGTCTAACCAGAAGGCTCGAGCTGTCACGCCAAAACATGGTGCTTGTTCCAATATGTTATTAATTCTATAGTAACAGCACATGCACTGGCACGTGTATACGGAATTTGAAAAAAAAAATTCTGCACATGAAATAATCTGATTATTATATAGAAATGTCTCCACAAATATTAACCCAGAAAAATGAATCAAATACATGTTTGATAAATGTGTGTTTACAATTTCTTATGACAATGAATGATTATCCACGGAAACAACTCAGCTCATGTAAGCCTATTGCTGATACGCACGTCCCTTCTTAAGGTCCTAGCAGCAATGATAACCTAACTACTGTAACAAGATACTGAGTAACTGTAGAGAGAACTTTTTTGCTCTGTGCATAGATCATAAACCAACAAACATAAAAACAAACAGTTGAGAAATGTAAATAATTTAATGTATTTAAGCACTTTCACACTCAAGGTTGTAGTGGTGTATGGAATATCAGCATAGCTGCGATGTGACCTCAAATGTGATATTGTTTTTATATTGCTCTTATAACAGTTCCACAAATCATTTATTAGCAATACATAATTTGTTTGTTTATTTTACCCAGTTATTTTGCTCCACCAACACATATTGTTCTGTGACCAGCAGCCACTGACAGTTAGTGGAATTAACAGGAGGGAACATTTTTTTATTCTTACTGGTACTTTGTAGCCAGGGTTGGATCCCAAATAATGATCAGTAAAAAGGTAGTGTACTATATAGGGTATAGAATCCTTTGTTCCACACATCAAGTAGTTCACGATGATCAGGGGTTAGAGAGGAATTTGTGATCAGCCATGTGTGTTAGACATGAAAAAAAAAAAAAAAAACAGCAACAGCATGGCGTACAACTTAAAAGCAATTACTAAGGAGACAGAACCCAAAACAAACAACCGAGGAGTGAAACTCAAATTGTATAGTATTTTTGAATAAGGTTAATAGCAGTTAAAAAAAAAAATTGCATTTTATTTATTTATTTATTTTGTCTTTCTTTTCTCATATTTTGTCATGCACACTCATAACACGACCGGCACTAGGACCCGGAAGTAATACGGTCGGGTTTCAGGAAGCATAAAAGGAAACAAGATGACGCATCACATCGCTCAGTCATTGAGTTATGCCCGTGCTATCGCCGTCGCCTCGCTCGTCCAAACGTGAGTACTCACTTTCTTGGGTTATCGCTTCTGATTGGGTGTGTGGGAACGCGGGTTTATTTGTGTAAACTCTTGCTCTCGCTTCGGGAGAGTTCTAAGAATAACTTGCGTGGTTATCCTGCCTACTCGCGCTACTTCCGCGTTTGGGTTTACCATCACTTACAGGGCGCTGCTGGTCTTCGCTGTCAGTTAGTCCAGTGACAGAATGGCTGAGCCACGGATAAGCCCGGCGGGTTTGCTCACCTCTGCGATGTGGTTGACGGCATGCTAGCTGATCGATCGCTCGGTAGTAACCGTCTCCGCCGCGAGCTCAAGGGCGTCGCTGACGCTAGCGCGGTGGCGAGCTGCGCGACAGCAGAGAATGCGATCTCCGTGAGCGTAGCTCAACCGGCTGTACGCCCATACTTGGCGTGCTGTAACTCCTCTCCGCATACAGTGTTTTTCTTATCTTTACCGGATAAATGGAATGGCACGGATGGGAAGTGCAGTGTTTTTCTAACTGCATTGGATCTTGTGTTTGAGTTTAATTCCACCAGATACTCCACAGACCGCGCATTGCTCTTCTCGTTTCGTTGCTATCCGGGCAGGCAGCTGAGTGGGCCACGGCGGTTCTTCGTTCAGATTCAGATGTCGCCTACTCCTACACCGAGTTCACCCGCCAGCTCAAGCTCACCTTTGAGCATCCAGCTGCTGAGGTGGAGACCGACTCCAAGTTGTACCATCTAAAGCAGGGAGGGTCGTCCGTGAGCCGTTACACCGCGGAGTTTCGTACTCTCGCCGTACAGACCGACTGGGAGACTCCGCACTCCGGACGGCCTACTACGAGGGACTGGCTGCACGGATAAAAGACGAGCTCGCCGGACGAGAGCTTCCAGCTACGCCAGGTTGTTAGCTGCGCCACCGGATAAGTGCGCGGCTGCTCGTTGCGCCCAAGCCAGCTCCTGTTACCCTGCCACCTGGCAATACTACACCGCGCCGCTTCTACCACGTCACCAGATCCAAAGTCGCTCGTCACCCAGCACCACCAGGACCGTGGGTACTCCACCTCCCGCCGTGGTTGACACAGGAGTCGGGGAACCCATGCAATTAGGGCGCGCCTCCTTGACCGCTGCAGAACGGGAACGCCGATTCAGAGAGGGGCTCTGCGCGTATTGTGGATCTTCTGCACATCATTGGGCCATCTGTCCTCTGCGGCCGGGAAACGCGCAGCCCCGGTGAGAAATGGGAGGAACTCACCGGGTCCCATGTCCCTCTCCACCACCATGACCAGTGATTCCCGTCTCACGGTGAAAGTACATCTCCAGTTTGGCCACAAACGGGTCGGAAGTACCGCGTTCGTCGACTCCGGGGCGGCAGGTAACTTCATTGACTCTTCCTATGCCAAAAAATTGGGGATAAAGATCGAGGCGTTATCCCAGCCTGTAACCATTACATCAGTCGATGGTCGGCCTCTCTCCTCCAGCCCCATCTCCTTTCAAACCCAACCTATCACCCTCATCATTAACCAGCATCGAGAACAGATCCAGTTTCACACCACCACCATTTCCTCACCACCCATCATCCTCGGACACCCTTGGCTGCTGCAACACGACCCGCTCATATCCTGGACCCAAAGCCGGATCCTACAATGGGGGCCGACCTGCACTGAGCTTTGCCTACGGGCCGAGGCTGGGACGTGCTCTAGGGAGTCCGAGGCCCCCGATGTCGGCACAGATAAAATCCCGCTAGACTACCGGGACCTGGCTGAAGTCTTTTGTAAGAGACGCGCGACCCATCTACCACCTCATCGCTCATACGACCTGGCGATCGATCTTCAGCCAGGTGCGACACCACCCCGCGACCATCTCTATTCATTGTCCAACACCGAGACGCAGGCGATGGAGGAGTATGTTTCCAGCGGACTTCGCCATGGTACCATCCGACCCTCCTCCTCACCTGCCGCTGCGGGGTTCTTTTTCGTGAAAAAACGCGATGGTAGTCTACGTCCCTGTGTCGATTACCGGGGGCTCAATAATATCACCATAAAAAACCGACATCCACTGCCTCTTACCAACTCGCCTGGGTTCCTCTCTGGTGCCCTGCATCTTCACTAAGTTGGACCTCGGGCGCCAACTTGGTGGCGCATCGAAGGCTGATGAGTGGAAAACGACCATCACCCCTACAGGACATTACGAAAGTCTGGTCATCCCGTTTGGTCTCTGCAACGCACCTGCCGCCTTCCAACAGTTCATAAATGGCGTTCTCAGAGACATGTTAGGCCGTTGGGTGTTCGTCTACCTTGACGACATCCTCATCTACTCCCGAACACTCAACGAGCATATCCAGCATGTCAGAGCGGTTCTAAAGAGATTGCTCGCCCACCAGCTGTACTGTAAGTTGGAGAAGTGCACTTTCCACGAGCGCTCCACCACGTTCCTGGGTTTTGTCATCTCGCCCCAGGGTGTGGCCATGGACCCGCAGAAATTGGAAGTTGTGAGTCATTGGCCCCTACCCAAGACTCTTAAGCAGCTCCAGAGATTTCTCGGGTTTGCCAATTTTTATCGCCGCTTTATCCGGGACTACAGTACCGTTGCAGCGCCACTAACCGCTCTGACCCGCCCATCATCTCACCTCTTCAATCTCACCCCAACTGCTGTCTCTGCCTTCCATGAGCTCTGTCGCCGCTTCACCACTGCTCCCATCCTCCTTCACCCGGATGCTGATAAACCATTCGTTGTGGAGGTGGACGCTTCGGATGTGGGCGCCGGGGCTGTTCTCTCCCAACGAGGTCCAGACCAAAAACTGCATCCTTGCAGTTTTTTCTCCAAGAAATTTGACGCCACTCAGCAGCGATACGGAGTAGGGGACCGCGAGCTGCTGGCCATAAAGTGAGCCTTGGAGGAATGGCGACACTGGCTCCAGGGCGCCAGAGAGCCGTTCATCGTCTGGACCGACCACCAAAACCTCATCACTATCCGCACCTTAAAACAGCTGAACCCCAGACAGGCGCGGTGGGCACTGTTCTTCGAGAATTATAATTTCCACCTGTCATACCGCCCGGGGTCCAAGAACACCAAACCGGCCTTCCTCTCCGACAACACCGATCCCAGGTGGACCCGGCCTGTACTACTTTCCCGCCACCAAGATCTCGCACCGCTCGGAGTGGGACCTACCAAATGGTTGTAGCCAGGCACAAGCTACGGGGCACCAGCAGGTGTGCCGCCTGGCGACTCGTCCCCAAACGCCATCGGGGCGAAGTACTCCAGTGGGGACACTTCTCCCTTTCAGGACACCCGGGGAGACGGCGGACCCTACTGTTTGTACAACGTGCTTTCTGGTGGCCCAGTATGAAGAAGGACGTAGATGAGTTCGTCCAGGCGTGCCCAGTGTGTGCCAGGTCCAAGGACAGCAACAGACCATCACCCGGGGAACTTCAACCACTCCCGGTCCCCCGCCGACCCTGGACACACATTGCCGTTGACTTCATCACGGGCCTGCCGGTTTCGGAAGGAAGGGACACCATCCTCACCATCGTCGACCGGTTCTCCAAAGCTGTTCACCTGGTGGCCCTCTCCGGCCTCCCGTCAGCTAAGAGGACAGCTGAGCTGATATTAGAGCACGTAGTCCGCCTGCATGGGTTCCCAAAGGACATCGTCTCGGACAGGGGGCCCCAGTTCACGTCCCGGTTCTGGAAGGCCTTCTGCCATCTGATCAATTCCACCTGCAGTCTGTCCTCCGGTTACCACCCACAGACTAACGGTCAGGCGGAGCGAACCAACCAACAACTGGAGCGCTACCTGAGATGCTTTATTGCTGATCGCCAGTGCTCCTGGGCCCGCTACCTCATTTGGGCTGAACTGTCCCACAACCTCCACCTATCTTCTGCCACCAACCTAAGCCCATTTGAGGTATGCTACGGCTTCCAACCTCCGATGTTTGATCATCAGGAACCGGAGGTGGAAGTGCCGTCGGCCCAACAGTTGGTTCGCCGGTGTCGACGGCTTTGGAAACAAGCAAACCACGCCATTCAAAAGGCCAATGGCCGTTACACCCTGCAACATCGCCGTCGACACCCACCGGGACGAATGTACCAAGTAGGTGATAAGGTATGGCTTTCAACAAAAAACCTACACCTGCAGACTGAGTCAAGAAAACTGTCACCCAGATTCATCGGACCATACCGCATCAACCTCCGGATTAACCCTGTCACCTACCGGCTCCAGCTGCCTGCGGCGCTCCGGATCCATCCGGTATTCCACGCCTCCCAGCTCAAACCCTTCACCACCTCACCTATGGTTCCACCCACCCACCCTGCTCCTCCTCCCCGTATGATTGAGGGTGGTCCCGCCTACACCGTTCGCCGGATCCTTGACTCACGTCCTCGGGGCAGAGGGCTCCAGTACCTGGTGGATTGGGAAGGTTACGGTCCCGAGGGGAGATCTTGGATTCCGGCTCGGTTCGTCTTAGACCCCGAACTCATCCGGGACTACCGTCGTCGGGTATCCTCCACCCCAGGACCGTCGCGAGTCGGTCCTGGACGGGGGGGGACTGTCATGCACACTCATAACACGACCGGCACTAGGACCCGGAAGTAATACGGTCGGGTTTCAGGAAGCATAAAAGGAAACAAGATGGCGCCTCACATTGCTCAGTCATTGAGTTCTGCCCATGCTATCGCCGACGCCTCGCTCGTCTAAACGTGAGTACTCACTTTCTTGGGTTATCGCTTCTGATTGGGTGTGTGTATTTAGAACGCGGGTTTATTTGTGTAAACTCTTGCTCTCGCTTCGGGAGAGTTCTAAGAATAACTTGCGTGGTTATCCTGCCTACTCGCGCTACTTCCGCGTTTGGGTTTACCATCCACGCTACAGGGCTAACTGCTAAGTCTTCTGCTTCATCTCCGGTTAGTCCGTGACATATTTGAATCAAATCCGAAGTCAATCGTAAGCTTTAAATAAACGAATTCTTGTTTCAATAATTAAAAAGGTCACATCAAATCTTTTTTTGTGTGTGTTTTGCTTATAACAGCACTCCAATTCACACGTGCACATATCACACCACCTAGACTGTTTTTGTACAACTACATCCTGAGGAGTGTGCTGCAAAGCTTACTTTTTCTTTTAAATCAATAAAAAATAGCGAGATAGCAAAGAAGGAACTTATACCCAAGCCCCTAATAAAATGCTTATTTGCTAAATAAAAAGAGGCTCTATTGTTGTTTTGCATGTACACATTTGTACAGAACAATCAGTTGGCTTGTTCCCCTGTGGTTTGAATGCAGGGTCAGAAGACTTTGAGGAGTTGAGGGTAAAAGGGCTTTGCTGAAGGGCTGTACACCACCAGAATTCTTGAGCTTCTGATAAATAACCCACAACCCCAACCAACACAGAGACTCATGTGACTGGAGAGCTGATGTAACTACCTCCAGTGTACTTATTTCACTGTAAAGCTATGTCTAAAATAGTTTATTTATTATATAAAATATTGTTATACAGCTATTTCTATAGTACATTATATGTAGCTTGAAGATATTTTTAACTGTTCCCATTACTAATTGTAAAAAGTAAACAAAAAACACTATTTGTGCAGATGAATTATGAGTGAATACAAAAATATGTATTAGTTAAATATATTTTTACAACGTTCAATATATTTTTAAGATTTTTGACTACACTCTTACACTCATCGCCTATACCACTTTATTATGTATTC
>QNUK01000107.1:1277860-1342860 GCA_013621035.1 Clarias magur | reverse complement strand
GATATTCGCGACAAAAAAATATTTGGACTGCAGGATGGGGATACAAGATGAGTAATAAAACACATCAAGATTGTTTTTGGAATTTTTGCCTCTCAGTTTCGACCTTGAAAAAAGTCATCGTTCATCTCAAAGCTTAACATATGGCACTGTACAATTTTTGTGCAATTGAAGTCTACTCAATAAACACAATCTAACACCTTCATTCCACGCTGCAACATGTAAAAATGTTAGTTCATTCCAAAAATTTTACTGAGGCAAAACATTTTTTAAAACGCACTTGTGGGCGTGCAATTAAATTCCATGAGAAGTGTATATATACAGTATGTCACAAAAGTGAGTACACCCCTAACATCTCTGCAAATATTTAGTTATATCTTTTCATAGGACAACACTGCATAAATGACAATGAAAAGTAGTCAGTGTAAAGATTGTATAGCAGTGTAAATTTATTGTCCCCTCAAAATAACTAAAAATACAGATAATAATAGCTGAACCCCTGGCAACAAAAGTGAGTACACCCCTAAGTGAAAATGTGAAATGTCAATGTTTTGTGTGGCCACCATCATTTTCCAGCACGGCTTCAAATTCTCTTGGCCATGGAGTTCAACAGAGCTTCACAGGTTGCCACTGGAATCCTCTTCCACTCCTCCATCACATCATCACGGAGGTGGTGGACATTTGACACCTGTTCTATGGGGTTTAAGTCTGGAGACATGATTGGCCAGTCCATCACCTTTACCCTCAGCCTCTTTAGCAATTCATGTTTCCCTCAGTGAACTGTAGCTCCCCAATACCAGCAGCACTCATGCAGCCCCAGATCATGACACTCCCACCACCATGTTTGACGGTAGGCAAGACACACTTGTCTTTGTACTCCTCACCTGGTTGCCGCCACACACGCTTGATACCTTCTGAACCAAATAGGACATGGGATAGACCACAGGACATCGTTCCAGTAATCCTGGTCCTTAGTTTGCATGTCTGCAGCAAATTGCTTGTGCATCATCTTTAGAAGAGGCTTCCTTCTAAGACGACAACCACGCAGAGCAATTTGATGCAGTGTGCGGCGTACGGTCCGAGCACTGACAGACTGACCTCCCACCCCTTCAATCTCTGCAGCAATGCTGGACGCCGCACTCATCCGTCTGTTTTCCAACGCCAATCTTTGGATCTGACACTGAGAACGTGCACTCAGCTTCTTTGGCCGACCATGGCGAGACCTGTTCTGAGAAGAACCTGTCCTCTTAAAGCACTGGATGGTGTTGGCTATCTTCTTATATCCTAGGCCATCTTTATGTAAAGCAACAATTCATTTTTTCAGGTCTTCTGAGAGTTGTTTGCCATGAGGTGCCATGCTGAACTTTCAGTGGCCAGGTTGAGAGAGTGGAAGAGCTTTTATACCAAATTTAACTCACCTGCTATCTGGTGACACCTGACAGTGTAACACTAATGAGTCACATGACAAAGGGGAAGAAAAATGACTAATTGTGCTCAATTCGTACATTTTCACTTAGGGGTGTACTCACGTTTGTTGCCAGGGGTTCGGCTATTATTGGCTGTATTTTTAGTTATTTTGAGTGGACAATAAATTTACACTGCTGTACAAACTTTACACTGACGACTTTTCATTGGGTCAAAGAGTCATTAATGCAGTGTTGTCCTATGAAAAGATATAACTAAATATTTGCAGAGATGTGAGGGGTGTACTTACTTTTGTGACATACTGTATAAAAAATGACTCCTGACAGTCATTTTAGGGGTAGCAGGAAAATCCTGGTATGAAAATAAGGCTGAGCGTTCCTTCTTTCTTAATATATCACAGAATTCTCATTTAAAGATGGTAAACACAGGATTTTTTTTTCTGGGGTTCTCCATGTAAACACTTTCCATATCTCTGCAACGAGACATGATACAGGAATAAGCTTTGTGCCAAAATCAAGCTTATTGAACCAGGAATCTGAAAATATACAGAATTCAAATCACCCCAAATGTCCCTTAATACATGAGTTGAAGTGACAAGTCACACTTTAAAAAATTTCTTTCTAAATAGTTTGTATCACTGTTCAAGTGACTGGGTATAAGCTGACATTTATGTTTGAGTTAGTGAGGAAGAAAGGAAATTGTCTTTTGCTTTTTTCCCCCTCTTTAGTTTGGAAATCAACTTCTCTTCATGCAGCTTTTCTAACTGCTTGCTTACTGTTTTGGCCTTGGCATGCTTTCCTGTTCACATTTCTATTACAATTCCTCTCCTAAGCCATGACATTCTTTTTACAGTTCTTTATTCCACAACACTAAAAAGTTTATGATTTGATTTCATGGGTGATTGATGGGTGATGCCACCATTATAGATTGGATTTAGTTGTTGTAAATTTGAAAAATTACATTTTAAAATGACTTCTTTCATGCATTTAAACATTCAAAAGCCCACTTCTGGCAATAATCTCATTTATGATACGGTTCCTTTGCTGACAAATTGTACTTAATACAAAGGATAATAGAGGATGTTTTTAAATAAATATTTTACTCTCAGTTTATAATTTGTGTAACAGGGTTGTATGACCTTGTCAGTAGATATCAGAATATCATTGAAAATAAAGAAACCAAACGAAGAAAAAGTAAATTTCCTTCCATGAACTATGATTGATGCAGCATTAGACTTGTAGAGATGAAGAGGATCGACAGTGTGTGCTCAAATACATTTATTATAATTACTGTATGATATGACCATTCTGTTCAAATACTTTTTAATTTCATATGTAAACAAATCAGGTCATCTCAGGTCATAATCACTGTTGTCATTATCTGTATTGTGAATCATAAAGTTATTCCTGTAAAATGTTATCCTGGTAACGATGTCAATGTAATTGTCTGCTTAAAAAGTAAGCAGGCAATAAAACTGACATCTCAATCAGAATAACATTGTTATTATTTCAAGTAATAATTGAGTCTGTCAAGGCTGTGTCACGTCATGTGTTATTATAGCCATCGATTAGGTGATGCATCAAATAGAAGGTGAAACACCTAGAGGCATCAGATAAAACATATTCTCCACTCTTGAAGATAGAAAGAAGAAAGAAAGGGACTTTGCAGATGAGATCATCATGCTGTCACCAACATGTACAAGATCAGATGAACAGACTTCAGTAATATGCAGGACAGGCTGGTTTAAATATCATCACCAAGTAAACTGAGGTCATCAATCTGAGCGTTAAGAGCCTTTAACAACTTGAACTGTCCGAGTACACACCAAGCTCAAGACCAAAACAAACTGTCCACCTTCCACACTAGAAGTCTTCTACACATCTTTTGGCCTCATCTTGAAAATGGCAACTAGAAAAACATTGCTACAATTTTCATAAGAAAACAATGGAAGTAGACCTTGGTTTAAAAAAAAATATACTCACGTGTCATCTCAGCTAAAATAGTGTATCCTCTAATTGAGACTGTGCAGCTTGGAACCTCTTGTCCTGCAGCAGAGCCAGCTTTATAACACAATTATTGGAAGGATGCAACTAATGAGATAAAAGATAATAATGGCTTAAGAGTTACTGTAAATGATCATTTAAAACCCAATCTTTCTTACAGCAGCATGCAAGCATCCAAGATGTTTCAGTAGATTTAAGAAATTGGCAGACGCCCTTATCCAGAGCGACGTACATTTTTTATCTCACCATACATTTGAGCAATTGAGTCTTAAGGGTCTTGCTCAAGGGTCCTACAGTTGCAACTTGGTGGCTGTGGAGTTTGAACCACTGGGATCCTCCACACTATAGTCCAATGCCTTAACCACTAAGCATGATGATAATATACCAACTCCATGCACCTAGACATGAGGCTGGTATTTAACCCTCAAACCTGTATTACTGTAGTGAATTAAATGGTTAAGAAAATATGTATTAGACACTAACTCAGGCTGACTCCACCAACATATGGAATGACAATTCTGTTTCATTTGTTCTTGTTGTTTTCCTTTGTATCAGTTATGGAAGTGCACATATAAATAAATAAAACGTACAGAAAAACAGATAAAACCAACACACTGTGGTAGATCAAAGCATATGACCTAGATATGTTGCCAATATGCTGGTTGAACACACCACCAGCATCCTGGCAACATATCTTTTGTATAGAGAATAATTCATATTTAAAAACACACACACTAAAAAACAACAACAACAACAACAACAACAACAAAAAAACAAATTTGAATATATTAAGATGTAGATTCTAGCATTTAGATAACATAGATATATATGCAGTCATTCTAGTTATGATGCTTAACGAGTCTTTATACCAAGGTAGACTTCTTTTCTCCCAGTTCTCCAGAATTATTCTAGCCCCAGTGATGCACCCCTCCACAGTACTAATAACTTGAAAATGTAGAGGTGTACCAACATCCGCGCCACATTTCCAACACAAATTGCTATATAATAAGCCCATCTTATGAAGCCTCACTGGAGTCCATTAGTATGTGTTAAGTAGTTTATGGTATGTAAATTTACATGTAATATCTCTCACCGCTACCTCACTGTAGAGATAATATTCACCTGGACAAAATCTATTTTCAAGGCTCTCTCGCATATTGCTTTTAAATTTTCACTATTCCCATACAATTTATTAACTGCACCTCTGTTAAACAGTAAAGATGAGTTTTTAAAAAAAAGAAGAAAATACCAAATAACAACAAACTGTTTTTAATGGAAAATTATTATATAAGATTTCTGGCCTCAGAGGATCACCTTAAAATGCCAACAAGGAAACATTTTTGAGGTCCATAAAAGTGAGTAAAAATAGGTAATAACTGTAGATTTGACCTATGTTTGGTTCCTTGAATTTAATGATAAACAACATAAGAACATAAAGGTTATAAATTAATAAACTTAAAATAATAAAATAATCCTTAACATCAAACATACAAGCAAATTGCAATATAAATCAAATACAGTAAGATTGAAACAAATGTATAGGACTGACACCATTTAATCCTGATCAAATGTAATGTAATGTTATCACCAGTTTCAGGATCATAAGTTTTTGAACAATGTAGATAGAGTTCTTCTCTGATTAAAAACCTTTGGAGGGAAAATCCTCCTGAGGTTTTCAAATACTCCATCAACAGATGCAATAACAATCCTGTTTAGTTTGTTGTTCCTTTCTTCTTTGTCAGGCATGGCACTTAACTAACATCGATTCATATGATGTCATTATGTTCATGAGGCTCAACCAATCCTCTTACTATAGTTGACTCGCACTCTTCAGGCTTCTGAGAATTATTTTAGCTGCAGTAATGCACTCCCTCACAGTAATAATATCTTCAAAATGTAGAGAAGTACCCGCAACCTCTCAAAAACAAATTCATACATAATAAGCCAATATTCTGAAGCCTCACTGGAGTCCATTAGTACCTGTTAAGTATTTTATAGTATGCAAATTTACATGTAATATCTCTCACCATCCTGTTTAAAGATAATATTGTTCCAAACAACCGGGCCGAAATCAATGTTCAAGTCTCTCTCCCATATTACTTTTAAATGATGTTACTATTACCATACAATCTACCGTCATGTGAAAAAGTTAGTGTTGCCTCTTTTAATTCTATAGGTTTTTTTGCATGTAAAAACATAAAAATCATCTGATCATAGTGGGACTTAGTATGAGGCAAATACAACTTCAGACGAATAACAACATATTATTTTAACAGTGCCATTATTTATTTACCAAAAAATAAGCCAAACATGCTCTATGATTTAATAGCTTGTAGATCCACCTTTATCAGCCATAACTTGAAGTAATGATTTCCTGTATGACTTTATCAGTCTCTCACATCATTGGGTAGAAAATTTGGTCCATTCTTCTTTACTACATTGCTTCTAACCATATAGGTTTTTGGGCATTTGCTTATGCACAGCTCTGTTAAAGTCCCAGCATAGCATTTCAACTGGCTTGAGGTCTCGACTTTGACTGGGCACATTCCAAAACATTGATTCTTTTATGCTTCAGCTATTCTGATGTATTGTAGATTTACAATACTGGTGTGCTTTGGATCAATGTCCTGTTGCATGACTCAATTTTGACCAACTTTTAGCTGCCGGCATGATGGCCTCACATTTGCCTCTCGAAAACTCTGGCATACAAAGGAGGTCAGGGTTGACTAAATTAATGCAAGTTGCCCAGGCATGTGGCTGCAAAACAAGCCCAAATCATTACCCTTCCCCTGCAGTGCTTGACAGTGGGTTTGGGGTGGTTCTGCTGAAATGCTGTCTGGTTTTTGCCAAACATGTCGCTGGGCATTAAGGCCAGACAACTCCACTATAGTCTCATCTGTCCATTACTCCAGAAGTTTGGTGGTTTGTTTACATGCTTCTAAAGGCTTTCTCTTGGCAACCCTTCCAAACAAACCACACTTGCTCAGTTTTCTTCTAATTGTGCTGTCCTGGACTTTAACATTCTCAGTAAGGCCTGTAGGGTCTGAGATGTAGCAATATATATAATATATAATAATTATATATATATATTATATATAATATATATACAATTATGTATATATTACAATTATGAACAACCTTTCTCACTGTAGAATGCTGATCTTCAAATTGTTTGCAAAAAGTTTTATAGCCCATTCCAAATTTATGTGCAGGAACAATTGCTTCTTTAAGACCATTGCTTATGTCTTTCTCTCTTGCCATTGTGCTAACACACATCTGAATGCTCCAAACTGCTCATTCACTTATCATCTTTTTTTCTTTGTCCTGTATTCATGGTCGCGGGGGGCCTGGAGTCTATCCCAGGAGACTTCGGGCACAAGGCGGAGTACACCCTGGACGAGGTGCCAAAGCATCGCAGTGCTCCAGTCCAGACTTCTGCTTTTATAGAGGTCTACACACCTGTTTATGATCAGTTAATAAGGGCCTGATGATTAGCAGCACCTGGCTGCAACATAGTCCAGTGGAAGCACTAAGATGATGAATAATTTGCCTGTTTTGCATGTTTAAAAAAAAATCTACTTGACTTTGTCTTTGTTGAATGAATAATCGCACTGACAAATAGGTAAGTACTGTAAATTTGACCTAAATTCAGTTTATTGAATTAACTGAAACTACATAAAAACATAATATAAAGGAAAAAGTAATAAAGTTAAATGATTCATACACAAGCAAATAGCAATCAAAATCAAATAAAATTGCATTACAATAAAAGTATCAGACTACCATCTATCAATCCTGATCAAACGTAATGTCCGTTTCAACCAAAATTTTAGCTTAGATGGCAAACGAGCACTTCCACTCATAAAAGTCCTTACTTTCTTTAGTTGTAAGAAAACAATAGAGATAAAATTTCAAACACTCCACCAACACATGCAATGACAATTCTGTTCTGGTTGTTTTTCTTTTCTTCTTCGTCGGTAATGGAAGTGCTGACATGAATGAATGAATGAATGAATGAAGAGACAAACAAATAAAAATTCAACACACTACAGTAGATCACAGCATCCCCACACATACGGCACACTGCTGCCAGCTTGGCAACATATCTTTGTTATGAATAATTATAAACCTAAAAAAGAAAAGTAGCCCAAATTTTTGTATATTTAGATGTAGAATCCTGACATTTAGCAAACATAGATTAATAAAATGTCATTAAAGTTATGAGGCTCAACTAATCCTTATACCAAAGGTGATTTGCATGCTTTTGGTTCCTGAGAATTATTGTAGCTGCAGTAATAAAACATGCCATAGCCTGACCCAAATGTGGATTATAGAGAGTTATGTATCATAGTATTGTATTTCCCCGCACCCATAAAAACAACCTTGGACATCTTGGCAAGGGCTTGTCTGTGCACTCCTAAACAGGTACTAATACATTTAAAATCTAGAGAAGTACCAACATCCTTGCCATATTTCCACCACAAATTGGTAGATAATAAACCCATCTTCTGAAGCCTCATTGCAGTCCATTAGTATCTGTTAAGTATGTTATACAGTAGTATGCATATTTACTTGTAATATCTCTCACCGCCATTCCACTTTAAATATAATATTCTCCCGAACAACTTGGCCAAAACCAATGTTCCAAAGAGACCAAAGTCTCCCATATTACTTTTAAATTATTGCTATTCCCATCCAATTTATTAGCAGCAACTCCGTCGTTTGGAAATACTAAGAACTCTTTAATCTTGCCATTGCCCCTATAATATATGCAGTAAATTTAACACAAATACTCATTTGAAGGCATCTCAAATGGAATTAAGGCAGGGTGTAAATGCTAATTTTTTTGTTAATAAAGGGGAGTATAAACGGTATACAAAGAAACATGATGAGAAACCAACCAGGACAACAATGGAAAACAATGAAGAATGCAGCACACAGAAACACTCCATTGATACTACAACAGAGGCAAGACCACATTCTACTGAAACATAGACTATAATTAGACAGATTATTCATACAAGACAAGGTGCAGGTGAATACAATTAAGAAAATGTAAGTGTGTTGAAATGCATGCTGGGAAATGGAGTCTGAACCAAACATCCACATAGTTACAGAAGTCAGAGGAAATGCAAAAGAGGAACAAATGCAGGAGGATTATGACAGAATTGTGTTTCAGAAGTGCACCTTCTCCCAATGATTGTTTTTATTCACCGAAATGAGAAAAAAAATGTATCACAGTGGTTCAGTAGTTTGAGTTGTGGCCTTGCACCTCTATGGTCAATGGCTTGAATCCCAGTGCATGTGCGTTCTCCCCATGCTTAGTGCCCTGAGTCTCATGGGACAGGCTCCAGGCCTCATGTGACCCTAAAAAGGATAAGTGGTATAGAGAATGAGTGAGTAAAAAGGATGAGATACTCATCAAACCAATCATTACTAATATTTAACCAATTAGCAGATGATAATCTCCTGTATTTATGTTTATTTTACTATACAATCTCCTGTTATTGTTTAAACTGTGAAAGTTGAAACTATTTCTGTACTCTGCACAAAGTTCTATGGGAATGTTATAAAATAGGATTAATCTTTTCCGTGACAAAAAATTATGGTATTTTTTGAGGGATGAAAATCTATAAATCTAAAGGGCTCTGTAAGAGAGCTGTCTAACACTATGCTATAATAATGCAATATTATAAAGTTCAATATTTGGAAGGGCCTATCTCTGTCTTCCCCTTGTGGCAAACAGTTTATTGATATTGATTCTTGGTTTCTTGTGGTGGATAGTGTTGCCAACCAGGGGAGCTAGTACAGTGGGTGGATGTTTGACAATGTTGTAAGTGGCTGAGTTGATGCTCCCGACAATTGATCTGAGTGGGGCTCCTTTGTTGTGTATTTTGGAGAGTCCATATATGCATGGGGTGCCTTCTCCAGGGTATAGAACTCGCTCAATGACTTTATCCCTCTCCAGTTACCGTATGTGGTCTATGATCTTTTTCTAATAGCTGATAGTTGAATCTCATCTCAGACCCTCATAGATAACAATGTCATTCAGGAGACCTTTATGCTTGGAGTGGTAGTCCTCTGTGTTCTCCTACTACAGTCTTGTCTTAGGAATGTCAGTATTTTCCTTTTTTTATGTTAGAGGTCGGATACCTTCATTCTGAGTAGCTCTGCCTTTATTCTGGCAGTTTGTTATTCATGATTGCTGACTCTGTAACCATGATTAGGTCTACCACTGGGTGCACTGCTGTTACATGGTTAAGTTAGTTAAATTGATTAAATTAAGTTCTTAGTCAGCTATGATACAATTCCCCTGGAGCAGACAGCATTGAGGATCTTGCTCAGGAGCCCAACAGTGTCAGCTTGGAGGAGCTGAGGCTTGAACCTTGACCTCCTGCTCAGTAACCTGCGGAGTTACCTCTGCTCACTCTCTTAAAGTCTAATCCCTTTCATAAGAAGTTCTTTTCCAGTTGGATAATCTGAAGATATTGGTTTCTGCACTCCTGGCACTGTGTCATACTGCTTTCTCTTGGTTAGTTCTTCTGTTTTGTGTGAAATGATGAGTCCTGACTGTAACGTTTGGAACTTGAGCGTCTGTTCCTCCTTGCTCTTGAAGTGTTGTGAGAGTTGTTTCTTTCCACAATTTATGAAACATTTTCCAAGACTGCACCGGATATGATTTGTTGACCATCTGGTCCACTTTTCCTTCCAAATGCATGGGCCGTAAGATTTAGGATCTTTTTAGTCCTCTTCACTGCGGAGCCCAGGTGCAGGCTGTTAGGGATGAGTCTGTGTCCTTTCATACTCCCACGCCAGTCAAACTTTGTTCATCCCAAAGTGTCTAGCTAAATATCTGTGGAGATTTTCAGTCATCCAAGTCATTCGAAGTTCCAATTCAGCAGCAGCACAATTTGCTTGAAGTTTTTGAAGATGGTTCAGGTCTCACCTAAAAGAATTTATTAATGATCTTATGTTTATGTTTCAGATAGGTTTGACTGTCTATGGCCAGATTGTGTTGTTATATTCATTTTATTATTATTATTATTATTATTATTATTATTATTATTATTATTATTATTTAGGATTATTTCATTTGTTGTCAAATGTTTTATCTTAAATGTAAAAACAATCAATTTGATAACACTTAAAACTTAAAATGCACTATAGCCATAAATGTAATTTTGTAACCCCTGTGTGGCAGCATAACTAAAGTGCAGTTTAAAGTATTCTTTGCAGTTTATTATTAGCATTTAGCGATCTAAAAAGAGAAATGATTTACTTTAACTTGTGAAAAAAGATGACTAATTGCCTTTTATCAAGACATTGCCGTTAGTTTTGATTAGTTCATAAATGATCCTATTATCATTAACTAAATAGATTGAAATAAAGCTAGCTAGAGTTATACATGGCAGATTATTATTATTGCAGCACTTAAGTGTATACTGCCACCTACAGGAAAGGCCCTAGTGGAAAGGAGTAAGATAAAAAGTCTCTCTTTGCCTGGATTGCTCTGAAAAAACAAACAAACAAACAAACAAACAAACAAACAAACAAACAAACAAACAAACAAACAAACAGAAGGCCAGTGGCTAAAAAGACTACCTGTATGACTGTTGGCTATATTGGTTTCTGCACCCTTAACAAGGTGAGAGAAGGACGATGAGACAAGGGTTCATTAGGTCAGTGCTGAATCTCTCATTCTAACACATATACTCTCTCTCTCTATCTCTCTCTCTCTCTCTTCTTGCAAAACTTCATACACAGAAATGGAGAAGTGGCAAGAAGACCAAGGAGTCTGGAGTTAGAGAGCAGAATACATTTCCTCCTTCTCTGCATGATAGAAAATAAGGATGAGAGAAAGAAAGGGAGAGAAAGCTGATATGAAAAGAAAAAATAACACTGATAAAGAAAGAAAACCTGATAGGAAAGGAAGAGCAATTGTAAGTCTTGCAATTGTTGTCATCCCCTTCGTGTGACCCAAAGTTCATCTCCAGCAGTGAGTGTGTATAAAGGTGCACAGCCAGTGGCCGAGCGTGTAGCGCTTCCCGGCAAATGAGACCCATCAGAGGCTTGTTCCACTTTGTAAACACTCGCAAACAAAAGAGTGCACGCTGCTGGGTGGAATCGCACCTGAATGTGCCACTGATGTGCCTGAATGTCAATTCTAACCAGCTCTTAAACATGAACCAAACAGCCTTTGTATTCTGCCGCTTATTGACTTTATGCCCCCCCCCCACCCCCTTCTGCCCGCTGCGTTTCGGCAGAATGCAATAATTCCGCAGATCATTTGCGCTGATTGATGGTAAGTACATTCCGACTTGATGAATGAATATCAACGGCTGCCTATCTCTGACCCAGATCTGGGGTTATAACTCACGTCGGAGACCATGCATCACGGGCAAATTGAAAGGTCACAAGTTTATTGGAATCTGTCAGCAGGTTGAGATTGATAAGAATAATACTTGCTTAATTCTGTCAGTACTTTGCAAAAACTCGGAATATATAAATCTTTCTGGCTCTCCCGAGTCCAAAGCGTGACGGTTTGTCAGCACCGCAGATTCTTCTGGGCTGCACTCTGGCTAAAGAAAAGGCATTAGCGCGTGTGAAAACACAGTTAGGATGATATATGATGTATGAGCCTCGCAGATGACTTCTTTTCCAACTTCTTCACCTTTTCACCTTGAATTCTCTGTGCTCATGAGCTTCACTAAACAGCTGCTGACTAGTCTTTTTCGTCTGTCATGCCCTAGTGATGCAGAGGTCAAGTCAAGGACAGCATCAGGTTCTTTTAGGGGATTTTCACACCCATTTATCTCTTTGCAGTCTCTGAATCAGTGCAAAATCTTTCCTTTTGGTTGGTTAATTTCGCATGTATGAAGAGGAATGGATGAAGCTACAATTCTTATTTTTATTGCTTAATTAAAAACATGTCTTAAACCGTCGTTTTGGATAGTGCAACGACTCATCTTGCCTTTATGGGGGTTGTTCTGGTTTAATGGCTCACCATGCAATCAGTGCTTCTGAATCCAAAAGGTGATTGGGCAAAAGGTGTTAATCAGTTTGTCTACGTCTACAAGTCACTGGTCGCTTATTAATTCATGGAAAGTATCGTCAGTGTCAGTGTGAAGTCAAGCTATAACTTTTTTGATGTCTTCTGAGTAACATAACAAGCCCCATTTTATTTGTTGGTTTTATTTTTGTCTTTTTTTTATTTTTTACTTCAAGCCACAGAGGTTAGTACTGTTGCCTCACACCTCCAGGATTGGACTTTGAATCTCGCCTCCGTTCGCTGTGTGTGAAGTTTTCATGTTCTCCCCATGCTTGGTGGATTTTCTCTTACAGTCCAAAGACATGCACAGTAAATTGACTGACATTTTAAATTGCCCATAGTGTATGACCATGTGTGTGGGTGTGTGTGTGTGTGTGTGTGTGTAAAGTATAGAAAACAGATATACGAGTCTTCAAGTAAGACAAAAACAGGACGGCTGAAAAGGGAAAACTGCACCTGCTATAATGTAGCATGTTTTATGTCTCATAAACATAAATGTAGCTATAATTGGCAAAAAATGCATTCATGAGGGTGAGTGAAAATCATCCATGTTCTGGCTGAGGAATTTATTTTAGCTTACTTTTAGAAAAGAAAAATACGTAATTTTCTGACAATATCTTCTCATTTTCAGTACACTTTGTCCATCTGTCAAAAGCTTTCGCATTCCCTCATAAAAAACATGTTTTAGGCTGAGCTGCGAGCCACGAATGCATCGCTTTCTTCACTTCTTCATCAGAAGTGAATCTTCATTCTTGTAGGGCTCCTTTCAGTGAACCTAAAAGGTACCCGTCTGATGCAGCGAGATCAGGACTATAGGGAGGATGCTTTAACATCTCAAAATAAAGTTTTTTTGCAGTGTGTCCACAGTGTGGGCAGAAGTGTGTCTGCATTCAATCCAAAATTTGGGCTTCAGCTCTACGATAAGTAATGAGTTCTGTTGATTGTTGAACTTTTTTCCTTTTTCCAGTATGTTCTAATGCTGGCCCTTGAGAATCTCAGAAATCTGTAAATATCAATTTTTCCAGCGTATGGTTGACTTTAGCAATTGAGGATGTTTCCATTCCATACTCTGCTGTTTACTCTCATGCTTGTGCTGATGTATTCATGTCTCATCACCAGTAATGATTCTCCTCCTTAAAATATCGATACACATATTGCTTGCAGATATTTAAACGCTCCACTGCATGCTGCTCTTTCAGATCATATGCGGGGCGTACATTTTTGCTCCTACAACAGGTACAAATGAACTGATGTGACACATTTCTACCTGTGAATGGGGAGAAGACAGTAGTCTTGAATGGAAAGTCCTGTTCATTTTTGGCCCACCATTGTATCGAAATAATTAATTAAAAATAGTGTAATTTTGGGCAGGTGGCATGATGGTGTGGTTGTTAGCTCTAGTCTTGCACCTCCAGGGTCAAGGGTTCCCTTTCCCATCTTTGGGTGTGTGTGGAGATTACATGTTCTCCACATGCTTCCTCTGGCTACTCCAGTTTCCTTCCACAGTCCAAAGATTAGATTAATTGGTGTTTCCAAATTGCCCGTTCTGTGTGACTGAGTGTTTACGCAATGGATTGGCTCCTCGTCAAGCTCCTCTGTACCCCTGTGCAGGTTAGCACTATAAGAGAATGAGCGAAAGAGTGAGCACAACCCTGTCTGTTTTATTCATTTTTTCTTTAAACTTCTCAACATTATTGTTTTAGTGATTTAAGACATTACATCACACTAAATATTTAGTGTATCATATCTATCATCCGATATGTACTGTGCTGTATTTGCAGGCTGTTTCAGGGATAATGAGTGATGTACACACTCCCTGTACCTCATTACACCCTCATATAACCTAATCAGTACACACTCAATACACAGTGTCAAAGTCAGAGGTTTTGTCAGCGTAGGCTGCTTTTGGGCGGAATATTGCTTTATTGAACCTGTTTAATACAGTATTCATACACAGGGGGAAAAAAAGTTTCATTTCAGGATCTCGTTTATAAATGTGTAAATATAATGAAAATTGAGCTGAGTGAATGTGATTACTGGTATAGAGGCTGTTAACACAAAATATTATATGTACTGTAAGTACTGAATAAATAACATGGCGCTTGCTGTTCAACTGATACTTTGTGTGTTAACGAATGTGTAAGGATTGAACGTAATCCTTAAGTTTCACATGGATGTGATGTGTTTGTATAATATATGAATATACAATAATATATTTAAGGAAGAATTAAAGTATTGTGGAGGTTGGGAATGATTTTAATTACCGAGCTTTTCACTATCCAACCAAACACACCCGCATGCACAGACAAAAACATATTATGTGCGGAGTTTTAGTGGAAAAATAAGCTTATTATACCTGTAAGCTGATGAACTGAAATCTGGGTGGAAGAAAAAGGGAAAAAAAAGGAGTATGAAAATGTTATTTGTGCTGAACTAGGGAGCGTATTTGTGTTTACATTTATTCTCCTGTACAAGTGAGGCTGTGAGTTCACAGTGAGTTCACAGAGAGCTGAATTGGATTTACGCTCATAAAGTAACATGAGTGCTGCAAGACTGCATGAGTTTCCACTTACCGACCCCCCAAAAAAACAAGTGCAGGACTTTAGAAATACTCCCAAAATAAATTTCACACACTCTTACACTCTGGCACAAACACAAAAAGAAGTACGTCAGCTAAAGCAAAGAGGTATGCACACGCACACACACACACACACACACACACACACACACACACACACACACACACACACACACACACACACACACACACAAATGTGTTTAAAAACCTAAAATCCCTAAAATAAATAAAAACTTACAATGAAACCTGTAATTTGTAGCTGTAGTATTGTTATAGAAGGTTAATCAATATGTTCTGTCAATTTTGAATTTAGATTTTGGCAGCACTGTGATTTAATGACAATGGTTCCACACCTCATACTGCAGCCAAACAAATCCTGGATATTCTTCTTTTTTTTTTGCAGATCTACTAAATGATTCAGTCCCCAATTTGCACAGTATGCTTGCAAAAATTCTGTGTACAAAACATGCTTGCAAAGTGAATTTATTTATTTTTGATATGCTGTTGGGATAACAGTCAGAAATTCAATCTTAAAATGACGTTAAATATTTAGTGAATGATGTCATCACAGACAACGTAGGTTTTCATACACTACACTTTACTGAAGGAAAAAAGAGATCTCAGAAGACTGACAGACAATGGAAATGTAAAATAATGGAAGAATGAAAAACAAAAAGAATTGCCAGAAAATTCGAGAAATTTATGAATATAAAAAATATTAAATAAAGTAAAAAGCAAATCATTAAAAAATGGCGAATGAGTGAGCAAATGAATCGAAAGAGAGAAAGAGAAAGGGAGGGATTGATGTTTGAGGGATTGATAACTGAAACTGACGTCTGAGTAAACAAATAAATTCAAGTATAAGAAAAAATAAATAGGAAAAAAAGAAATGGAAAGATTAGCTAATTGTAATTGAAGAAACCAATTAAGACATACGGTATATAAGAATGAACTAAATTTAGCATTTAGCTGCTTCTCTTTCAAAAACATTTACATTATTTAGAAAATTGCATTGGATAATAATTAGAATAATTAGATAATAATTAGACAATTATGATTAAACAAACAAACAAATACTAGAAAATAAGCAATAACTAACTAACTAATTAACTAACTAATTAACTAAATAAACTATAAATTACCCACAATGTTGCTGTCATCAGTCCTCTAAATAACTATTTATCCAACTAGTTATTACTGTACCTATACATTAGCTGCAAACTCTTTTTTTTTTTTTTTTGTCCTAGTAAATCTTGCCTGTGCCAGAGTGGCGATGTACACTGGCCCTGGCCATATGCTCCTCTAAGCCTTCTTGACAGGCACTATTCATTAGCATGGATTCTGTCTTGGGTACTAGAATTTGGGACACACCCCAGTGCAAGATATTTCCAAAGTGCAGGTTAGTCCAGGCTGCTCCGAAAAAAACAAACAACAACAACAAAAAAAAAAAACACATTACTGCTCACACCTGTTTACTGTAATTAGTCCTGTTGTTTCTCATTTGCATTGTACAATAGAAAATTTTAAAGGCTACACACATGAAACATAGGAAGAAGAAAGAACTTTCTTTTGCCATTACATGTACAGTTAAAGATGACTGACATACAAAAAAAAAAAAAAAAAATGGTGGTTGTTCCTTAGGAGAACTCATCTGTGTGTGAACGAGTGCTTAATTGTGTGTAATGCCCTGCAATAGTGTAACATTTGGGAAGGAGAAAGTGACTGTGACTTTTCTGGAAAACCACACACAAAGATACCTTCCTTTAGTTGCATTAGACACAGTTTTTAATATCAGTATAGTTGGATACACTGCTGATTCACTGCCATCCTGACGAGAATAATGTCCTTACTAAAGATGATTTGAGGTGTTGAGGCGGTTGGCCGGACTCTCTGGTTGTTCAGGGGCTGCTAGTTATGAGCCATGGCAAAACATGGTAAAAGAGTGATGTAGAAAAAGCCTCAAGTGCTGTGACCCACATTTGGGACCTAGAAGTCAGTCATGCATTGATTTTTAAAAAAAAATCTTTTTTTTAGGAAAGGCAATGGTAATTTCAACTTAGGTGAAATAATAAAGCCAGCATTCCAACCCAGGCCACCTGGGTGAAAACCTGGCAGCATAACCACTAGATAATATGGGATCACTAAAGAACCACCTGTCCCCAAAGAGGTATGTTAATTGGCAAGAACATTCATTATAAAAGAAATATTTGGCTGAACTCTAGTTTGAGCTCTGTGGCAGGCCACACGTTGCATTATCCAGAACATTGCATATGGTAACAAATTGAAATAATGAATTGAGAAGGGAAACCTAGACTTTTCTACCCTGTACCCTTTCTACCCTACTTTTCTATTTGTTGTACCACTGGAGAAATCTAGATCATGATCCTGCCACATCGCTCAGCAGTACCGGTTACAAGGTAACCCTGAATTCACAAAAGAGTTGTGGAAAACCCATGGCATGGCCGCATTCAAATCAGGGTTGCTGAGATCACAGCACACGGTACTAAATACATGGTCATGGCTCAAACTGAATCCTGTCACTCAAATCGATTATCAGCTACCAGAAGAGAAACCTGAGACCTAGAGATCAGTCATGCATCGGATTTTAGAAAATGTAGCAACTTCAATTCAAGTGATGCAAGAAAGCCAGGGGAGAAAGGGGAGGCGCTCTACTGGCTACAGTTGGCATTATCCAGAGCCATGAATGAGGTAAAAGGAACACGAGCCAACCAGGAGGCAGATAGCACACTTTTCTGACCTTTACTCAGGCATATTATTTGTTGTAAGACTAGAGCAATCTACTTCATGATCATTTGCCAGCACTACGATTACATGGTACCTCAGAACCCTGAGTACAAAAGACCTGCAGTAGACCTAAGTCATGTCCCAGATGTGAACCGGGGTTGCTGCGAACACAACACAGATTACTAACCACTATACAATCATACCTCATCTGAGATCTAGATGCCAGTCATGGACAGGGACTAAACTAATCTAAGTATAAGTGATGCAGTAAAATACATCGTCCCAGACCAGGATTTAAACTTAGGCAACCTGCAGGATGTAACACAGAGAACATTTGCTAATTGGCAGTATGTTGCCAATTCTTTTGGCATTTAATCAAACATGCTCAACAGATGATGTTTGGATGATGAATCCCAGCTAATGCTATCCAATGTGAAAAACAATATCGACGTCCAAAAATTCAGCTTCTAAATTCACCCCAGTCTCCATCCACTCTGCATCATTCTTGCGGATCAATGATGGGTCCCACTTCCCCTTGAGACACTTATATGGGCTTTAAGTTAAAGGCTTTGGTCAGTGGCAACCTGGAAGTGACAGGGCTTGAACCCCCAAACCTCCAATCAACATCTCACAGCATCAACAACTGCCTGAACCACCACTGTGTATAATGATGAGACAATTTAAGAAACTTTAACGCCTGACTATCATCAAAAAGAACTCCAGCAAAAGAAGAAACACAAACAGTGAAAGTAGACAGAGAAACAGTAAACAGCACAGTCTGGCCGAGACAGCACACCGTCTGGATTCTCTTTCTGAAAGCCTGAAAGAGAGAAAAAGTAATGAGCACATTACTTTAAGACATGCATTTTTAGTGACTACATAACTGTAACTTTTTTACTTTCTTGCTCCAACTTTTCTTTTTTACTTTAAATAAGGACTTTATTCTTTGGGCGTCTGGATTGTATGCTATAGAGAAGGTCAAAGACACCTTAGTGAAACCCAGGAAGACCAGAAATTATAGGGGAACATGGCAGAAAGGCCTGCCTAAGAATAGTTGCATCAACTGGCATGGGTAGAAGGAATTATTCCAGTTGGGTGACCTCTAGTTTGAGCTTTGTGGTAGTCAACAAGTGGCATAATCCGAAATGTTGGATGGGGTAGAAGAGAGCTAAGCCATCCAGGAGGCAAACCCATACTCTCGGACATTTTATCTGTTGTACCACTGAGCCAATATACATTGTACCACATTTCCCTTGCCCATTGAAGAAGCACTGTTGGTTACAAAGTAGTACAGAACTTGGGGAGATTAGTGAAAAAAAAAAACACACACACCATGGCACAGATTCAATCCAGGATTGCTACAGCCACAACACAAAGTATTAACCACTATACAAAGGCAGCTCACCAAGCATCTGGCAAATGGAACTCAGTGATGCACTGATTTTTATTTTAGGAAAGGTAATTCTAATTTTGAACTTGGTTGATACAATAAGACCAAGTTTCCATACCCAGTGCTGAACCCAGGCCGCTTGGGTGAAAAACCATGAAACATAGTCACTAGACCATATGGGATGTGACTTGTCCTGGATTTTATTGAAGCATGTACTGTATTACCAATAGGCAGGGGTTCTTAAATATAATACGAGGAACCCTTCGACACAAATCCCATGATCCCCATTAGAACAATTTTCTTTTATCTATCTTATTATCTAACCACTCAAATATCAGAGCCATTATTATAATGTATATTATAATATTGGCGATTTATTGTTGTCATAGTATCAGGAAAGATAGGTTGGATGCAGGCAAGGCATATTTGCAGATGTTGATATTATAAACAAACACGAACATAACAAAACAGTTGCTTCTAAAACAGACAATGAACCAAAACCAATTAGCAACACAAGAACAGAGAGCTGCGTTCCATTCCGTATTTGAGTGAACTGTTAGTGTCTTACGATCCGCCACGCCTACTTCGATCAAAGGATGCAGGCTGCCTGTCAGTACCACGTATTATTAAAACTACAGCAGGGGGCAGAGCTTTTTCTTACAAAGCCCCAAAGTTATGGAATAGTCTTCCTGTTAATGTTCGGGACTCAGACACAGTCTCAGTGTCTAAGTCTAGGCTAAAAACTTATTTATTTAGCCAAGCATTTTTGTAAATAGATTAACCTTAGGTAAAGGAGCAGATCTGGGGGACTCATGGACGTAGAGTATTCTGGTGAACTGGTATGTTTAGATGCTGTCCTCCCCACTCTCATTGTTCACTCAGGTTTGTTGACGGTGAGGTGATTGGTTGCTTTACATCTCAGGGAGCCCTCATGTTTGTGTTTCCTTCTGGCTCTCCCTTTTAGTTATGCTGTTATAGTTAGTCCTGCCGGAGTCCCTGCTTGCACTTTGCACTAATATACATTCACCTTATACATGTTGACTGTGACCATACCTAACTGCCATCTCTCCTTATTTTCTGTTCTCTCCTTTTCTGCTCTCTCTCTCTCCCTCTCTCCTTTCCCTCTCTCTGTCTCTCTGTCGAGCTATACATGTTCGCTCCTGAGTTGCCAGTGATCCAGACCCCTCTGCCCTCTGAAGCCGTCTAACCCGTCCTGGAGTCCTGCTTCTGGTTGGAGATCCCGTCACATGGATGCCCCGTGTGGTCTTCCTGGATGCGCTTGTGGCTGGGGATGGTTTCCATGAAGACTGTCCTATCATCGATTGATGCTCTGGGGACCTGTGACTTCAGTTGTTCGATAGCTCAGGACTGGAATCTCCTACAGTCTACCTGAGCCTCCGGGAACAAACTGGACTCCTTTTAATTTAAATTTTAACACATCTCCTGTTACACTGAACTTCCAGTACACATTATTATGCTGATCATTCTCTGCTATCCGTTATCACCCAGATGAGGATGGGTTCCCTGTTGAGTCTGGTTCCTCTCAAGGTTTCTTCCTATTACCATCTCAGGGAGTTTTTCCTTGCCACCGTCGCCCTCGGCTTGCTCATCAGGGACAATCTTATCATTTTGATTCATACACATTGCATAAAAACTTACTTCTTTTTATTGTGTAAAGCTGCTTTGCGACAATGTCAATTGTTAAAAGCGCTATATAAATAAATTGAATTGAATTCCGAAGTGTATTTCACAGGGTGCTCCCTACTCCATGCTCAGTGCGCAGCGAATGTCGGTAAAGGGAACTTATCTTCACAAAATTTCACCATTCCAAACACCCTGCAAAATCACCAGCGCTGACATCACTTCCTCCGTGCGTTACCATGGTAACATAAGCACCTCGAATACCTGTTGCTGCTGCTGTGGAAATTTCACGCTAAGGACATTTAAGCATTAAATATTTATTGAAAAAAATAAAATAAAACTGATACTGTACCATTATAAAACATACTATTGATAAGTGTATAACTTGTAAATACATTATTTGATTAATTTACAAGATTTATGGAGATTTATTTCTTTTTTACAAATAGTTTTGATTTATTGTATCCTATTAATATGATGTTGTCCTTGATAATAATGATAATAAATATATGAATAATTTTTTAAGCACCATTTTTTTCACTCTCCAGCGAGCATGTTAACCGATGGGAGTTTTTCATTCCTTTTTCCGATGAAGTGAAGACCCGTTGTTCACTTGTTCCCTACACCAGTCGCAGTTCCATTTGAACTGAGTAGCTTCATTCCCTGTGGTTTGTAATCACATTTAGCATGGCTGAACACCCTGTAACGTATACTTTGCAGTGTACTTCAGGCCGATCGGCATGCACCTAAAGACTTGGTCCAGGACCAATCACAAGGCACTAGATTCAAGTGCATCCTGGGAAATGAAGTCCAGAAATACTCATCAACATAAAAGTCTGGACACAAAACAAAGAGTTCATGGCACAGAGCGCCCTCCATGGGTTATTCCTGACACAGCTTTCCGCCACTGCTGTAAAAAAAAAAAAAAAAAAAAAAAAAAACTTTCAGCTGATTCATTGCATACTTGTAAACTCATGATGTGCTCCTAGATTCCATTTCTAATAGGGCATAGCATCCCTAGTAATGGTTCTTTAATTGTCCCACTTGGGAAACCGTAACCCCCTGAGACCTGAATGTCCATATACTGTATGTCTCTTCACTATATTGTCTGTATATCCTTCTATGACTCTCATATGAAGACAATTAGGTATAATACTTTTGCCTGTTTAAGGACAATGAATGTGCTTGTAGTTATTAGGTGCATAAAAGTGAAACACTCACTCATTCACTCATCTTCTATACCACTTTATCCTGTATTCAGGGTCACTGGGTGTCTGGAGCCTATCACAGGAGGCTTAGGGCATGAAGCAGGTACACCCTGGACAGGGTGCCAAAACATCGCAGGGCACACACACACACACACACACACATACACTCACTCATACACTACCGGCCGATTTGGGAATGCCAATTAGCCTAATCTGCATGTCTTTGGACTGTGGGAGGAAACGGGAGTACCTGGAGAAAACCCAGCAAGCACAGAGAGAACATGCAAACTCCATGCACACAGAGACGGGAATCGAACCTGGCCGAGAATCGACCCCCGACCCTGGGGGTGCAAGGCAACAGTGCTAACCACTACACCACCGTGCCACCTAAAAGTGAAACAGTGAAGAAAAATTAGTATGCACTGTACCCAACAGTATAATAGTAGTATCTGCATCGTGGGAGCTTAAAGGTTTTGTGTAGAACTTTGTGCTGCTTTTGACTAAAATGCACAACTATAACCGCCAGTTAAAAGAAAGGAAAGTAAGCACTCCCTTTACTTGGAATTCCTTATCAGAGGGCCAGGAATGTTCAACATTAAGCAACACTTCAGCAAGTGACATCAAATCAAAAGGTGAATGCTGAGGCATCTATGTTTTTGTTTCTGCAATTCAGGACAGAATTAAAACAGATTGCTTTTCTTCCAAAAAAGTCAAAGGAAAGAACCCTTTATATACACAAAGAACCTTTTTTTCAGTGAAATACCAAGACAGATTTGCACACTACATCTACTGTTGTGAAAAGAAAAAAGATTCTTTATTTTTTTTTTTTTTGTTTTAAAATCCCATGTAATTCCTTTGACAATTCCTACACAGAGACAACTAAAGGACAAGCATGCCGTTATAATTTCTGTACATTATAGCTGCTTTTATATTTTACTGCCTGAAGTATCTGACGTTGATGGTTAGAGTTAGAAATGGTTAAAAGGCTGAAACTAAAAATAAGCTGATCAGCTTTAATGTAATCAGTGATATTAGTATTTCAGTTTGAAGCTCACGTACATGTCTGCCTGTCTTTCTGCATGGCAGAACTCCTCCCCTAACTTATTAAGACAAATAATTTTGTAAGGTGAAGTATCTTACTAATTACTAATATCTTACTAATATCTTAGTAATTGGAGAATGAATCAAAGATGAGAAATCGGAAAAGCAGATTGGACATTAAGATTTGTCTTAAAATCACGACCCCAGCGTACTAAAATTCACTTCTACCACTTCAGTACTGTTATTTCAGTTTTTTCTTTTTATATTAACAAATTTCTGCAAAAATGTGCAATTTAATTTCTGATTAATATCTGTTGCAGGTGTCCTTCAGAGTCCGAGTTCGATTCCTGGCCAGGTACACCTCTGTAGGCATGGAGTTTGCATGTTCTCCCCATGGTTTGTGGGTTTCCTCTGGGTATTCTGGCTTCCTCCCTCAGTCCAAAGACATGCAGATTAGGCTAATTGACATTCCCAAATTGCCCATAGTGTGTAAGTGTGGGTATGTGTGATGGGGTATGCGATGTCTATGTGCCAATCCATACGCAGTACACTGTCAAAAATGTTGTTTAGAGTCTGGCATATAACTGCTCATCACTTGTACTCAATCATTTTGATTTCATTTATGGCACAGGTTTAACTTAAAAAATTTTTTCTGACCTTGGTCTTGGATCCTCCAATGTACTGTATGAAACATAAATATATCATCTGAGCAATGTACAGACAAAACCTTTTTATATCTACTGTATATAGATGTATAAGTACAGTGAACAGTGTTAAGTTTAAAATTTGATGAATGAACTCGGGAGAGACGCAAACACACACATGCCCAGTCTGAAGGTTCTCTGGTTTATTCACAGAACAAACTGGAATATACTATAAGTCCTAAGCCAAACACCCCTAGTGAATACAAAGTATATGTGTTAGACGTACATCTGTTACTACATTGAAGAGTCTGAGCCATTCACATGTTCTATAGAAATCCAGGGAAACAAAGAGGAGAACGTTTTACAGACATCCGGCAGGGAACCATAAATACTATTGCCATATAAGGAATGAACAAGATGACCTTAGGAAACAAAGGGAAGAGGGAGGCATGAAAATGTTACTTTAGTTAAAGGAAAATACAGAAAATATTAAGACAGGTATTACAGGAATTTGATATCGCATTGCTATAAATAAATAAAAATATATAATGACTTACTTTTGATATTTTTTGCAGTAAAAAAGAAAAACTGATTATTTTCCTATAACAGCATGGCAGAGAGTGCTTTGTTGCTTAGTTTCCTCGCTCACATACTAACTATAGGTATTAATTTTTCTCATTAAACTCTGAGTTTTATTACTAGGGAGCATATTAACATCAGCGCTACTGAACACTTTCAATTTTATTAGCTCTCTGTTTTATTTTCTTTGCCATTAGGAAAAAAGAATTACGGACATGTTTGTAAAATTCCCTTAAGGAGTTCCACGCAAACGTCTCACATGAGTGCTAGTTAAAAGGCTGCCAGGGAACACCCTAATCACCCAGGAACAAATGTGAGCCACTTTCGAAGTAGGAACAGAGCCATAGAGAGAAAGAGAGCGTGACAGGACGAGAGAGTGAGAGCGAGACCCGTGTAGAGGGTAGTAGGATGAGCTGTGCTGAGAAAAGATAAATAGGACGTGGCCTAAATGGTGGGGGGGGGAAAAAGAGGAAGAAGGATATGTAAGAGACTCAATGAGAAAGAATATTGAATTTTCACTCGCTGAACTGAATATACAGTGCGGCGTACTCTGACATAAAGCTTTTAATTGACGGAAGAGTAGGCGTCCCGAAATCCTGAGCTGCCAGCCACTTCACCTTCACCTGCGTACTACAAACTCGGCCTGGATGACAGAACTCATTTAGCTGAGGTGTTAGATTATGCAGGTAATAAACTGTAAACAGACACCTGCAAACTACTCCGGAGGTGACAATTACCCCGACCTGGCAGGGAAGACTTTGCAGGTGAGCCTTGGAAAGAGAAAGCAATCCTCATGATTAAACGTTGTTCTGGAGAGGAGAAGGGAAGTCTGGCAAGCGAAGTGTGTGTTCACACACAGGTGCCCGAGGTGAGGGTATGTAAATGTGGAGTATTTGTATTCATTTATGGGAGGCTGCAGATCTAGAGTCGAAGCCATGGGTAATTCCAAACATATCCACACTTTTTCTGTTTTTTTTTCTTTTTTTTTTTCCATTTTTTATTTTATTTACTCTCCACAAACGATGGCAGCCTCGGGTTGAGAAGCATTAATGTTATAACCGCTCATTCATAATTACTCAGCCTCTCCGAGCACAGCTACAAATCCAATAGTTCAAACCGCACCGGTTCGACCGACGAGATAAATAACGGCTCGTGATCTGTCAATCATCGGACGCAATAATGAACAGCTTGAGGATAATTACATCATAACATGATGCAAGACGAGCCTTGATTAAATATGCCATCACCTGAACAGTTTCTTTCCCCGGGCCATAAGTCTCAGAAATGAGCAACCTTCCCACACGCCTCCTGCGAGACATGGCGCATTGTTGCATTTAACTGCGCACACACCCACACAACCTCACAACAAACAGAACCCTCAACGCCACACGTGCTGCACTTTACACATCATTTAAGCGTAAATGTACAGATTTATATCGGTACTTAGTTCCCTTTTATTACACCGCCAGCTTTTTTTTTTTTTTTATTGTCTACTGAATATAGGTTTACAGTATATAATTGAATATTTATATATCTAGCATTTCAGTCACTTGACAGTATATCAGTGTGTTTTTATTTTTTTCATCTAGATGTCACGGGTTGGGACTGTGGTGGCATAAGTGCCACACTTAAGCATTTGCAGGTATGAGAAAGGGGATGCATTTAAATGAATATTTATTAAATATTAAATTATATTTAGACTTTTATTTTAACACTGTGTTTGGATCTTTATATAAACTTAAGTATAGACAGCTCTTTTTTTAAAGTAGGCTTTACTGCTACTAGTACTCAATAATAGTTACTAATAATAACTAAAATCATATTTTTTCTATAAAAAATAGGCTCTTATAAGCTTTAAATCATTCAATTTAACAATGAAGAGATTGTAGAGTTACCTACTGTACCTAAAATACTTACCAGGTCTTCAAGCTAAATCACAGCTTTTCCTGCCACATGAGTACTAACCTAAAAGAAGAATAATCTTTATAAAAGTGATTTGAATTTGCATTTTTATTATCGCTGTTCCTGCTTGCGTTACAAACAAATAGGTTTGTAGCTGCCTTAATATGAATTTTAATTATCATTACTTATTAATTTGGAGAAGACAGACTATTTAGTCTGTATGTATGGTTTTAATTTTGTGTTTGCATATGTAAAAAAAAAAAAAAAAAAGAAAAAAAAAGTTAGAGCTATTATTATGATAATTATTACAGGAGAGGACTGCACGCCTTGCTATGGTGTTTAAGAATATAAAGAATGTTTTTGTTCTTTCTCTTCCAGGTTTTTTTTTTTTTTGTGCTCCTTTCCAGCGTTCTTGATTAAAGAAGCCTTTGGCTGTAATTTCAGGAATAGATCAGCGTTTTGTAAATGGCTGATGGGGAAAACAAGACTATGGCCCGGGGCGTTTATAACCTCACAGAGCTTCACAGACGAGAAGAAAATACAAGCTGAATAAACATCTGACCTAAAGACATTAACCACTACTACATCTCGAAACAATCTCGAGGAGTGCGCGGGACAAAAATGCCGCATCATCGGATTAATGATGCTTACTGATGGATGATAATTACTATGCATCGATGAACATACACAGTTTAGCTGCTTGCCTTGAAAATAATAATAATATATTTTTTTTAAAAATATGACTGATTACCTTGAGGTGCGAATCACCCTGAACATTGATTCGCCTTCATTATTTTCTGCTCTATCCTCAATCTGCGAATGCGGCACACATTAGATTAAAAGAACAGGATTAATTGTATTCTTAATTATTTAACTGTTTTTATGTTTGTCCGGATGCTCATTTTTTAATCCATTTCCAAATGCGATTTTAATTTGGATTTTTAGCAAGACGTAGGATTGATTGAGGCATAATGAATTTGTCCTTATTGATCACAACTTGTTTAAGTGAAAAATCTGTATGATAAAGAGTGTGTGTGTGTGTGTGTGTGTGTGTGTGTGTGTGTGTGTGTGTGTGTGTGTGTGTGTGTGTGTGTGTGTGTGTGTGTGTGTGTGTGTGTGTATGCGTGTGTGTGTGTGAATGAGTGAGAGAGAGAAAGAAAGAGAGACGGCACAGAATAAATCCATGAGCATGTTTATCAGTCTCACCCTGTGTGAGGGAGAGTGTGTTAGTGAGTGAGTAAGAGTGTGTGTGTGTGTGTGTGTGTGTGTGTAAGAGAGAGAGAGAGAGAGAGAGAGAGAGAGAGAGAGAGAGAGAGAGAGAGAGAGAGAGAACAGGCGCTGCATTGCCTCTGGCCTTCCCTTAGGGTCATATGTTATGCTGTTTGACCACATCATGGCTTTCTCTCCCCCGGTGTGTGTGTGTGTGTGTGTGTGTGTGTGTGTGTGTGTGTGTTTGTGTGTGTTTGTTGTGTGTGTGTGTGTGTGTGTGTGTGTGTGTGTCAGTGGGAGCTATGGTCGAAAGTCCTGTTAAGATGTAGTCGTCCACGCTGTATTCTCCAGCGCCGGCGTAAATTATTTAGCAGCAGCACACACTGATTCCATCCGATCAATTCTTGTGGTAATAAAGCACGGGGAGAAATAAAACGAAGACGAAACCCCTCTGAAACATCAGCGGGGAGAAAAAAAAAATTTACACACACGCTCAAAAAAAAACAGCGATAAAACATGCTTGCTCTTTTAACAGTTGTAGTTCATGATATAAATGTACTCTACCTAATAAACCGCATCTCTCACTTCGCTTAGTTTCTGTTAGCAAGTCGACATGCCCAAGGTATACGCTGTAGGGTGTGTATTTATTTAGCATAAAGAAGCATTTAGTGCACGCCAAACACTATTTAGATTTGAAAAAAAAAAAAAGCATTATAAATCATTGATATAAAATGAGAGAGATCCTGAAATCTGGCAGATGCTTTGGTATCTTAAATGTCTTCACGGTTAAATCCATCGTGCATTAATAGTGTATCATATCAATAAAGAAAATGACGCATCAGCCTCAAATCAACACTGTGTCTCTCTCGTTACTCTGCTGCAGTTCAGTATATATGATTTACTTTTTATGACATCAAACTTTTAATAAATGATATCTAAAACTTCTTGACCAGATTTCATCATAACTGTGCAGATACCTAAGTACTACCACAGAAAAATATGGTTTATTTATTTATTTACTTACTTACTTACTATGAATATAAAAAGTGTTATTTTTTCCAATATATAATATAGAAAATAGTATATTATCAATACGCACCATGTATGTGGGCTAAATAAAAGATACATATAAAATTATTAATAAACATAGACATCATGCATAATGTACAATCAACACCTGTCTCTATCGCTGAGCATGGTTTATTTATTTGCTTATGGATTTAACCGAGTGTCGATGTTCTATTTAAAATCACAGAATATTTTATATATCACGCAATATTTTATAGTTTGGACTTATTTCGATAGTTATAGGAGAAATACAAAGTATCCATTATCATTATGTACTATATACTGTGATTAGGATGACTATAAATATCTATAATTATTTTACAGCATTAACATTTGTGACACATGAAAAGTGTTGAAAGTGTTTTCTCCTCACTCATTAGAATGAAAATATACTTTAACGTATAAGTTTATCAAATCTAATGATACTACAGTTGAGACCTTCAGCTGCTATTTAATCTGATTTTCTGCCTTAACAATAAGATTTATACTGTTAATTAACGTCTAATTAGAATTAAATCACATCGGTGTATAATAAGCACTCATCATTACCTTGTGCTCATCAATTCAGGCACAGAACAAACATGCAGGACTAGTAAACAACATGTACACTGAGGAAGGGTTAATCTTTTTTAATGGTTTATATAGCGTTCAGTTTGTTTACACTATTTTGTTTGACATCATGTGTGTAAAAACGGTTCTATATATAAATAATAGAAACTCTATTTAACCACCGGACAAAACTGACCAGCGCTAACTTTCTAACTGGAATAATCCCAAACTGCACACTTTACAGAAATATCATATGAATGATAGATATATAAATAAATATTGCAGAATCATTCTATATGTCTCTTTCTCCTGTGCAGGTAAAGGAGAGTTGGCTGTGAGACGTATTGACATGTGCGGCTGCTGCAGACAGACATCAGTGCTGATTGGGGCGGACAGCTTCGCTCTCGCCCAGGGATTAATCATTAAAATTACATGAGCTCATGCAGGACCCGAGCTGGTCACTTAGAGCCGGTCCGGGAGAAGATTTTTTTTTTTTTTCCTGCCTCGCTTTCCCAGAGCCTTTGTTGATTTCCTATTAGTGACACGGCGGCTGTGAACTTTGCCAGCTTTGCCAGCTCCACTCTTCCAACCTGTCACACCTGAGCCGCACTTCTCTTGCTCTCCTCGCTCTCCCCAAAGTCAATCTGCACTCACTTTCCCTTTCCACTCTGAGCAGACGAGCGCTGTCACCATCGGCTCGCTCTCACCTCCTCTCTGCCTCTCATATACTTTTAGACCAAATCTGAGAGAGAGAGAGAGAGAGAGAGAGAGAGAGAGAGAGAGAGAGAGAGAGAGAAATGAAGTGTAAGGGAAGCTTTATACACTCACCGTTGGGTATGTCAAGCCTTAAGGAGTCACAAGACCTCCAGAGCCTGTCACAGTCACCCTCCCTGACTGTATGTGTGTGTGTGTAAGAGAGAGAGAGAGAAACAATGTGTATTTGAATAAGTGTGTGTGTGTGAGCACCACCAGGACTGCATGTCATTTCCCCTCCATTTTCACTCCACTTTCCTAGCCCCAAACTGGGCTTGTCACTCTCACGGCCCAGTTCATTAGCCTTGGCTCTGATGCCAACCACTGACAGCCTCTCTCTCTCTCTCTCTCTCTCTCTCTCTCTCTCTCTCTCTCTCTCTCTCTCTCTCACACACACATACACACACACAGAACAGTCAAACCACAGTCCTTCAGCCCTGGAGAACAAGTGCTCTGTCTGTGAACGTCGCATTCATGACCAACCTTTCCCCCCCCGAGTTTGATAAAAGCTTCCCAGCTTCTCGGATATCAAACGTAAAAAGCTGCTTCTATAATCATAAACACTGTCCTGTTGCTCATCCCAGATCTCTTATTCACAATCGTCTCAGATCAACCACTCCTTTTGAGTCAAATGTTCTTCCCCACATTGTCACCCTCCGTGTCACTGCCTGCTCCAGGAAATCGCTGTAAATGCGGAAATGTCTTCTGTTAAAAGTGATGTACGAGTAAAGATGAATCGAATCGAATTCAGATCGGACAGTAGGAATGTTTTATTTTATCCCAGAAGCGCTAATTTTGCGCCAATTATGCAAAGCTAATGAGCAACAAAATAAACAAAATGTATTTCTGAATCTTCAAACAGCTATCTCAACTAAGCCAAATATCTTATCTATATGTCCGAGGCATTTCTACTTGCAAACATGAGGGGTGAAATATACATCATTGTATCAGTTTAATAACCTTTAATACTTATACATGTCTCCGTATTCATATTCAAACACAAAGGGGGTGTGTCCTAAACCAGAGGGAATGTTCGGACCCTACCACTATGCCCCAGAAAACAACTCGAGGGATGTATGCGGAAAATCTTAACAATTCCATCAATGCAGGTGTTATTTCTGTTTGTACCTGCCTTCAAACTCTGTACATTAATGTTAATAAACATGGTCTCAGTTTGTCCCGCATGATTAACATTGCTGCTGTGCTGCACTCCTGCATCATTACCTGCACCATCCTTCAGGATTTCTGCACTCCGCACTTACAGTATATAGTGCATCATGGAGAATGTTTACATGGTGCTTGTAGGAAGACCCCCGTGGGTCTATTTTGCACTTATCTTGGCATTGTGGCTAACAGCTGAGCAATCTGTGTGCCAATGTAGTGAACATGGTTTAAGCACATTCTGTAAACAGTTTGACAGCAAAATGCTATAAACGCCACTCTAGGACTTTAAGTCAATTGTGGCAAATAGTTTTTTTCTCTGACACACAAAGGTGTCTGTAACAAAACATTTAATTTTAAAACCTAAATACAAGCTTATTGTAGCACCGTCATGCTTCCATGTTTTAAGCAAACCACAGCAGCACAATTTTCAAGCAAAAGCTGACATGTCCATGACCAGATGCATTGCTTCTGTCTTTCATGCGTTCAGTGTAGCAGAACACAACAAGTGGCTGCTGTGAGTAAATGAAATGCTTTTAGTGGATTTTTGGGAAAGGTTGAAGCCGAGGAAAGGATGTTTACACTCTGTTACTGCCTTTGCAGTCACTTCAGCAGTAATAAATGACAGCTACAGTACTGTGCAAGAGTCTCGAGCCGCCATTTCTTTATATTAAATGAAATTAAAGATTTGTGAAGGAATGTTTTACTGTTACAGGCTGCAAAGTGCCTAAAGATTTCATTTAAAAGCAATTTATGAAATGGTTGTTTATGTAATAACCTCAGCAGCGACCTCATTTCCCCTTTTGTCTGTTTCAACTATGCGCCATTCAGAATTACCTGCTTCTCACTGGTTTATGCCTTATGTTAGATGTTTTCAATCTTGAATGGCTGTGACTTGAATAACATATTATTGGTACTAAATTGCATGCTTAAATCACCACAAACACAACTGCAATCTGAATTACAGCATTCCTTATGACAAAACTGTTGGAGGTAAAGTTAGAGCTTTAAAAAAAAAAAGAAAAATTCACACTTATAAAACCAGAAAAACAGAAGAACATTGATATAATATTTTATCATTTATGCTTCATTTGTACTCTTTTTGACTCAAAGAAAATGTGTAGAAAAATATTATCTATCAGTTTGCAATTCTTCATTAAAAAATATGTTTTTTTTCCCTCAAACCTGCAAAAATGAAGTCATCTAATTTATCTTTCATAGAAGCTCATGTTTTCCTTCCAGTGTTCTCCACACCAGTGTCTGTGCTTGTTTATATTTTTATTAAGAACAAAAATATTTACCAAAGGTGCCATAACAAATATTGACCTTGGTTTCCTGCCCTAAAATGACAAAGTCTAATAGTACATAAAAAATGATTGATTTCTGGATAATTGTCGGACAAGAAAGATATTGAACATGGAATAGTTTCAACTTTCTATATGCTACTTTGGAAAACTAGAAGTAAAACTAGAATTTATTACCTACATTTTGTGGTAAAGGGGATACTGAGTCAATTTTCTTTCTTTCTTTTTTGTGGCTGAAGAACTACTTTAACATGGCAAAGGAATTTTGCTTTATAGTGCTGCAGGCTTTAAAACCCAGCGTTTATCACTGTAACGCCTGTCTCTATTGATTGCTGCCTGTCCTTGACACTCTAAAGCAGCATGAAAATTCACACCACTGGGTGCTTTGAATAATTCAGCTCATTGCAAAACATCTGTTATGCTCAATACCACCTCAGCATAGTCAATACAAACAATTTTGTAAAGACCGTCGCTGCGACTGCAAGTGAAAGCTCTGCGCCGTGTCCGTGAGGTGTATGTAAAAGCGAAATTATATAGTGCGCGATAGCAAATGCCAATTTAAAAAACAAAATAAAGAGAGAAAGGATGAGCAGGTAAAATGAAGCCTGGAGGGACAGTGTGTGAGCGGTTTGAAGAAGATTACAGATGGAGGTGTCACAGGTCAAGGAAGAGTGAATCCCAATCCATGGATTATAGATTTATAAGAATACTTTAAAGTCAACATTTCATTTATTATGAATGTTTTGGGTCAGGGGAGTCGAACAGGTTAACAGGTGTACGTTTTTATTTTTTTTATCTACCTGCATTTTTATGAAATCTAAATTATATGAATTATATAAAGTGCTTTGTTTAAATAATTCTCAGATTTTATGTTTTTTTTTTAAAAATGTAGTCTTATTGAGTCCTTGTAGTGATTTAAACTATTTAAATTAAGCAATGTCACACAGGAGGATTTACAATTAAGCAACATCACACTTGAGGTGAATTAAACATTGTATGATGCTGTTGACGTGTTGCTGTTGTAGGCTGATGTGAAGATATCACATCAGCACTGACATTCAGTGCAACAGCATGACCTCGAGTATGATATTGCTTTTATACAACAGTTATCAACATATTACGATAAAAAAAAAAAAAAGAAATGGCTCCACCAACATATATCCTTGCGGCAACAACCAACCAATGACTGACAGTTATTGACCTACGGTTTTTATTTATTAGTAATTATTAGTAACAGGATTGAAAGTAGTTTTAAATTCTTACTGGTGCTATGTAGCCAAAAGTTGAGTAGAATGAACCATTTAGTTAGTGCACAGTCCTGGGAAACTTTAGAATATTTGAGAGATATAGCATTCAGCATTGTATTAGAAGCTGGTTAGTGTTGTAGTTTGACTTAAATAAAACAACACAAAGACAGTTTGAAATGCCTTTACTAAGGAGACTCGGTTTTGGTCAAGATGACATAGATATCAGATATCAGATGTTTTTTTTTTTTTTCAGTGCTTCCATAACTGGTTTTAAATGTGGGATTTGGCAGGCAGCTGCTCTCTCCTTATTACCGCAGATAATACAGAATTACTTTCATTCATGCTGTGACTGACGGTTGGGGTAATTAACATAGAACACCTGTGATGCGGAGTGATACATATAGTTAAACATCCCAGACTTGTTACAGACTATTATCAGCACTCATGAAAAGCCTCTTGCCCAATCAGATTATTTGCTCCGAACTAGCTTACAGTTATACATATGTTCATGTACAGTATATCTACAAACATTATAATGTATAATTGTATAAATCACATTTTTAACAGTGTATAAATCAATTTCAATTAAACAACACTACAATGCTCATGTAAAATATATATATATATATATATTATATATAAAATTTACAAACCCACTACTAAAGAAGTAGTGCTAATGGATAGTTAAAAAAAAAAAAATCTTTATTGGCTCAAGCTCACTTGAAAGAATGTTTGCATGGGATAACAATACAGAAAATATTAATATTCTTCAATCTCCATCAGTCATTGTATAATCTGACATGAAGAACACAGATTAGCACACAGACTATTGTAGATTTCAGGTAAGACTTGAGTAGGATCGTTTTGTATACTGTGACAAATAATGATCTTAAATGACTGCTGTAATCATTTTGTCTAAAAACAGCTTAATAGGAATATGAATGGAGTGCTAATTTGAACATTTTGCCCCAGACTGTAGGTAGTCCTTTCAAAATGTTTCTGTAATCACCACTTTAACTACTTGTTTTAACCACTTTTAGTCAGCAGATGATTAATAAACATAAAAGAAAACAGCAACAAAATTCCCTTATTGCTTCCTTTTCTGACCTGATTTTGCTTCTTTCTTGAAAGAACCAAATATGTATGTATTTGATACTGAAGCAGAAATGGTTACAAATTATTTGGGTGAAAAATATACATACAGTAATTTTATTAATTAAAATTTGTTTAATTTAAATTTGAATGTGATTTAAAAAAAAAACATCCCTTACCAAGTTCCAGCTTTAGCATATATTTTTTGTAGCACGAAATGTTCTTCCCAAAATTGTAAAAATAAAAAATAAAAAAAATAAAAATTCCTGGAACAAATCTAACTTTTAAGCATGGCCCACAAATTTACAATAAGCTCAAGGCTCCAAAAGCTTAATGTTATACTAGTAAGTATAAAGTTTATCCAATCCAAAACCCACTTTCATGTTTTGTCCACGTTTTAACCATCTGGCTGATAATACGGGTTTATTTTATGTTTATGGGTACTTGTCCTTCTTCATTACTCTATGATAAAACCATGATCATGCTTAACAGTTGGTAGTGTTTTTTTTTTCTTTTTCATTTTTTGTGTTTGTTTTTAGCCTCAGCTTTACACCTCCAAGCACACTTTCTGGGGAAAGTTTTGAACAAACTACTCGTCAAAACTTTCCCCAGAAAGCTTCTTTTTTTGTCCATCTGCTCAGATGCAAAATTTAGTTGAGCTAGAACTTGTGGATTTTGGAGGAGATGCTTCTTTCTTGAATGGCAGCCTTTCAGTCAGTGGTGATGTAAAAATGACTAGACTATAGACAGTGACACTGGTGTTCCAGAAGCTTCCAGTTCAAGGCAGATATATCCCTTGTTGGTTCCCAGGCTGTTCCTGACCATCAGAACCAATTTCATTTCAGGTGAAGCTGACAGTTTGGATCATCTTACAGACTTTAGCAAAGTGGCTACATCTTCTAATAACTTTAGAATCTAATTTGCACTTACTGTATGTTCAATTGTTTAGAAAACCCTTTATCAGTCACACATTACTGCACAGTGAAATTCCTTCTTTGTACATCCCAGCATAGCTAGGGTCATCCATGATACAGCACCTTTGGAGCAGGTAGAGTAAAGGGTCTAACACTGGCAACCTAGTGGAGCTGATGCTTGAATTGCTGACCTTCCAATCAGTGACTCAGTGCCTTTACCCTCTGAGCTACCACTACCCTTTTGAAATGATCTCGGAAACTGCAGTTGTTTAGAACTGACACCAAGAGACATTCTTTATGCTCAGATCTGCACTGAGCTTGCCTTGGGCTTGGCAAATTAAAATACCTTTCAGCACCATTTTCAACACCAATCAATTAATGTGCATTTCTGTGTCATTGTGTCTCTTTGTTGTTACCAGATAAATAAAAATGATGCCGAAATTACACTCAATATTTCTGTTAATGCTGTATGTTATACAACCATTCTGCCCGAGAAAGGGCCAGTACAAAGAAATAATTGGAAACCGAATCGTGGCATGATTCATGTTCATACTAATTAACAACATTATATTTTTAACCGCACCTGCATATCTGCATATATGATAGACAAAGAAAGGCATTAGAACCTAAAAAGATTCTATTAGTTTGTTAATGTGAATGCATGATGCTAGTAAAGTTACGAATATTAATTAACTTATCTTTAGGCTGAATCCGTAGCAGCTCGGTCAGGGTCACAAAGTTCAAATTAGGATACAAGTTCGCTTACATTCTAGAAAAAAAAATAAAAAATTCTGCGGAATTATTTGCTCAAACAGGATTAAAAAAACAAAACACTCTTCTCTAGCTAGCTTAATTATAAACTGGAGTGATGAGGCTGAACTCACACACCATGCTGCCAATAATGACATTTCCACTAACATTATTATTATTATTATTATTATTATTATTATTATTATTATTATTATTATAAAAGTTATATAATAAATGTTATATTTAAAATCATCAGCTGGTGTTTCCTGACAAATATAAATACACATACGGCACAAATAAAGATTGTTTTGTACCACTGCTTTGTAGTAAACAGTCGCTTTAATTTTCCCCCTTTGATTATGTCCAACTGAGTCAGAGGAGATATTGCAATAAGTCGACGGTGCTGTGCAGCAGAGCTAACACTGTAAAATTTGCATGAGCAAAACAAAACAAAACAAACCTCAAGAGCCACTTTGATTGGCGGCGGAGTAAATATTGGCGTCGGAAATTGTCACCCTTCAGAGAAGGAGTTTTACTGATTAATTTGAACGGCTTGCATGCGGACACAGTTTAAAACTAGTTTGTGGGAAAAACAGCAGTTATAAATGCAATAAATATTAATAGCGCTGTGATTTACCTTATCCTGCACGAGAGCCGGTGGTCAGAGACACCATTTCCTCCAACCTTTAATTATTCATTATGACTGGAGCATCTGGTCCAATCACATGCACACGGTGTTTGTTTTTTTCACTGAAGCAATGGAGCAGTTTTGTCTTAGATGAGAAAAAGTAAAAGCCAAACTTATTCTGCAGAGTCTTTGCTGTTGAAGGCTCCACCGTATGCTTAATTATAACCTGCTGCTGTGGAATATGGAAAGGCGCTGAATACATTTTAAGGTTCACTGAGAAGAGGGAGCAGCATTTGCATTGCTTTATGCAGGTGCTTTCTTTGACCTGTCAAACTCCGATCATGTTATTGACTTGTAGACTTACCACACTCCTGCTGCTAGCCTCGAACCTCAAGCAAAATGCCCTCTTCCCATTTAACACCATTTCTCACTAATAAATAGACTTTTGACATTTTTTCCTTTTCTTGTAGTTTTTTTTTTCTTTTTCTTTTGAAAGCATGCAAATTGAAAATCTTTTTTCGGGCAGGCTGAGAAAAATACTTGCATTGAAAAAAAAAAAAGCCTTCTCTTACAGGCAGCATTCAAACTGCAGAAGCTGTATTTTTTCATAATATGGAACATTAACATTACATTATCATACTTATGACGTTCATTAAACTGAGAGAAAGCAATTAAATAAAATCAATTTTGTTCTTAAGTTATGGACGAAGACTCAAATTTGAGCCCTACAGTACAGAACAGGATATAACCGAACACATTTGAGACCTTTAGAGCAACTCTAGCCTCTGGGTACGCTAAGAATCATCATTTACACTCTAATTCATAACAGAAAATGATCCCATTTTCCAAAATGGAAAAATTCTAAAGAGTTTCACCAGATCTATTATCTCTAATGATCCTCGAGACAAATGGACGGCTGTACTATTGAATTCTACATCTCGATTATTACTTTAACACAATTTAATGTTAAAAAAGGCACTAAGGAAAACAAAACAGTCATTAGAAATGAATGAACGGCTGCCTCGGTTCATAATTGTGCACGCGGGGCGATATTAACCGTGCCAGAGAATGAATCTCTAAATGAGTGAAGGACAATTTACTCTTAAACCTCATTGTCCTGGATGTATATATGAACAACAGCACATGTTGGAAGTGACAGAAACCTCGGAAGATCATTACAGGACGAAGAACGACACCTCGGAGATTATACGCCCGCTGTAATCTCAGATTATAGATCGTGCGGCTCATAAACGTGAACGTGCATCTTCATAACTTCACCCTCATTTTTCTTCGTTTCCGTTGCCACTTCTTATTAAATTGTGTGAGTGATGAAGTGAATCGAGCCCCATTTGGCTTCATTACCTCACCGTTTCTGAATTATGGGCTGTTCCTGCTCTCGTTAATCGTAAGGTGATAATTAGAGCGTCCTCTAGTGAGCTGCTGCAATCTGCCTATTCCTTTTCTTTTTTGTACCAATCTTGTTTTAACTTGCCCTCACTGACTTCTCCTTGTGACTCAGAAGTGTGAGTGTGTGTCAATGTCATTGCGTAAGTGGCCACTTAAAGCACGAGAGGATTAAGGAGTGTGTGCGGCTGCGTGCGCATATTGTAGGAACTGACTTTTACAAGTAACTTTAAATGTGTACAGTGTTTAAAATTATTAGCTTAATAACTAATTAGGTAACAAGCTAACTAATTGTAACTGCATGTGAAGTTCACAGCTCTAAGGTTGCTAGATAAAATTTTTTAAATTTGATTTTTGGGCTGAAATTTAAAGAGCGTCCAGAGCATGCTTTTACGCAAACAAATTTGAGTTTAAACCTTACTTAGTCGATAAGTTAACCTAGTAAAAACCTAGAAATGAGAGTTCAGTGGTTGAGCGTTCATTTGGCCTACTGATAAGAAAGTCCCAGGTTCAAACCCCACAACCAACAAGCTTGGTTCTGATGTCAGAATAAAGAAAATGTAATTGCTTTTTTTAAGCCCCGTCCTTTATTTTGCAACATCTTTGCTTTGTACACACTGGAGATGCATATGAATATCTAAAAATGACGAAAACATGAATTCTGTAGAATGGGGCCCCTTTAAAGTTGACTATTTTGCTAACTAGCCTGAGATGAAAAGTAATAAAGCTCATATGGGTAGTTTGAATCCCAATTTTTGGGGGAGAAATTGTCATCAGATCATAATGCCTTGTGGGTCAGTTCTGCTCCTCAGGCATGCTTTGATGTCGAGTCGATCCTTCTGGGCTCCAGGAACTCATCAAACACACTTCACTTGCGATGATAAACTATAGAAATGTCCAGTAAGATGGCAATGGGGAATCCACCAAGGGGAAATGATGAGGGCAAGTCGATGAATGCTGTGTTAAAATCAATACTGGAGCACGGCTCGGACTCTGATTTCCCGATGCATTGTCACACAACAATCACAGTGATACAGCGGTGAGGGACGGTGGTGGTCTTCATCATGGTTAAACTCGTTATAGAGCTGTCTTTACTGCTCTCTGGAGGCTGAGTATACTGAGCATATGAAGTTTCTTGATCTTTAATAGATTAATATATGTTGGGGTTTAATTAAAAGTTTCAGAGTATTTCAGATAGACCAGGTTGTGAGAAGGAAATTAGGGTTTAGGTTACAGTTTCCAGACTAAAGGTTTATATAAGAGTGTAAATATTCTCACAAATTCAGATCAGGACTTGAGCAGCTCAGACTTTTTAATAGATTAGTGGCTGAATTTGGAACACTGACAAAAAATATGTGTTTTGACCTAAATTGAGTTTTTTTTTTTTTTCTGGAGTATTATAATTTGTACATAGTGTTTTAGCCAAATCTTGTGAAAATTAATTTTCTATGCTAATTTCTCCCCATGATTTGACTCTCTGCCTGCAAAGATCATGTTGTATAAAGATGACATTTCGTGTAAACAATAATGTGGAAATAAAGATACATTACCTAGTAAAGTACAGGGGTTGAGAAAGGAAGTTACTACAAGTATTACCTAAGTAGAATTAATTAAATTGAATCAATTAAATGTTTTCAATACTCCTGCTCTATCACGTCATTATTATTTACCCAACACGTGCATCATGAGGATTCACAGCATTAAAGAAACTTGTACAATATACTTTAAAAAGTTTAATAACTAAGAACTTTTAAACGAGGCCAAGCTAGAATATTTCCCATGAGGCCATGTTTTTCCGGTGCCTGGCGGGGATCAGGGAGCTTTATGGAGCAGGGATATTAGATTACTCTTCAGCGTCTGTTTAGACTCCATGCTGATCGCTGTCAACCATGAATAATCACCTTCTGCCAGACTGCAGGTTCTGTCCATCAGGGGGTCAAATGGCAAGACGGGTTGGCAAAAAGTCACTGCGGTGGCCGCGACATCACCGTCCATCTGCGAGAGAGCGAGCGAGAGAGAGAGAAAGAGTTGTTTTAGGTCACAAAATGAGTATTAGATTACATAAGGTCATAAGACTATAACTTTTCTATGCACACCTTAACCAGTAGAAGCACCATGATATGCCAAGTGATGTTAATTTATATTGTTGTTACAGTAAAATAACCAATGATGTGGTGTTGTGGTGGTGTCATGGAGCACAGTTACTGTTACTATGCAAAACTGCATGTGCGAAAGATTATTTATTTCTCTTATACCACAGCAATTTGTTAACATTTCAGCATTTTGTAAAACATTATACTTTAATAATAAAATATGAAAGAAATGTGTAGCTACTGTGCTGTGGAATGTCCATGGAACAAGCTAGTTTTATACTTACATTATAGTAGCTACGAACAGTCAGACCCATCTTCATTCTTCATTCATGATTATGATTATTATTAATAATATTGATAATAATAATAGGAATACATGCACCTACATGCACTTTGCTCTGACGATTACAAATCACTAGCACTGGAGACTCCTTTCATGCATCCTAAACAATCATTACCTTACAGAATAATCAATTAATTTAACCAGTTTATGTATTACACACGTTCCTGTGGATAAGTTGTTGCTATAGAAACAGTACCACATTAGATTGAGGGCATTAATATAAATCTGCACTATTGCCAGTACTGCTGTTATAGAAAATGAATCCATGCTTTCTGACCTAGAACAATTCTGAATTCAACAGCGCTGTGGTATGAATGTACATGTATATAAAGTGAGGTACTGTTGAGGGCCCAGGATTTTAGGTGCAACATAACCATTATCACAGAGGATCCAGGTAGATAAAATGTAAATGAACGGAGCAGAAGATGAAAACAGTGCCCAACTATAGCAGTTTGTTGTAACATGTAATACATGATTAATTAATCAGTTATAGACTCTCAGTTAACTATGTAGCAATGTAAAATGACAAGATGGATTGTGTGTGTCTTGCTAATGGCAATAGAGAGGAAAAAGAGAGTGTCTAAAACTGCCTGAACAACAACTAGAGCAAAGACTAACTTGCATGGCAGCATCCCACATTCAATGAAACCATAAATGCATAAAAGTCATAACCTAGCATTCATCTTAACGACCAGATGGGAAGCTTACCGGCTGCTGTGAAGAAATTAAATGCATTTGATTTGAATGTTAAAGGCAAACGAAATAAGGTTTACTTTCTGTTGGTGTGATTTCAGTTTCCCCATCAGCCATGGACTTCTATAATAAGGTGCATTTATTCAACTACTGAAGTTAAACTGAAACTGGCGGAGAAGGTGGAGGCTGATGATGCTGTAAATTGAATGTTTTGTATGGTGTACAATGTTTCTTATGATAAAATTGTTTTGTAATTAAGAAGATTTTCTGTTCAACAAACTTTAACGCTTTTTCCTTGGTCCAATTTGCTGCTCACTACATAAACACAAAGTATAAATTCAATATAGTTGTACTATCGATACTAAATTGCATATTTATGCATTGTGACAAAACTGCAAACAAATAAATATTGAATTAATAAATCATAATAATAATATAAAAATATATTGTTTTTCCCAAAAAGTCTGCAAAAGAAGGTTTATAATTTAATTTTAAGTCTAGTCAATTTCCAAGTTATTGGAAGTTATAATTCTGAAAACATGCTATGCATGTTATTATGTGTAAAACGCACATCAGCACTGACGCGTGAACAGCGCCTCTTTACTTCTCACTTCTACACTCGAGCCGCATCAGCAGTGGGATTTCAGTACAGAGTTTAAAGTGAAATGAATTAGAGACCCGGTCAGATTTGTCTTTTTAATCTCGGCTTTCTCGTGTCCTCTTTCATATTAAAAATAAATTGCCTCTAGGGGCTGAAAGGAGATTTAAATTCATAAGGAGAGTGTCGTGGCTCTGGTCAGATGAGGTTGAACACCTCGCTCTCTCATCCAGATGTGTAATTATTAATTGCTTATATTATGGTCAAGAATAGCATTATGAGGATTTGAACATAGGCAATGTGTATGTGTGTGTGTGTGTGTGTGTGTGTGTGTGTGTGTGTGTGTGTGTGTGTGTGTGTGTGAGGTGCTGAACTCTGAGTGTTATTAATGAGACACCGAATAGTTCTGTAATATAAGTATTATTTTTTTCCTGGAACGATTAGGCTATTTTTCAGTCTTTCTCAAGGGACCTGGCTGAACTTTAGAAAATGTAGAGATGGTAGGTCTCATGAGACACACACACACACACACACACACACACACACACACACACACACACACACACACACACACAGCTGAAAAAGGAAAATAAAATGCCATGCCGCATCATGTGTTTATTTATGACTGCTGTCCTGTTTAACTCATTTAACCATGACCTACTTAAAGTAATAGATGACACAAGGACGTTAGATCCTGTACACATTCAGCACAGCATTAATAACAATATATTCATTTTGTCCTGGCTCAGACTTCGAAACTTACTGTAAATAAATGTATGATTGTTATTTTTTTCTTTAGTAGCAGACAGATGCAGTACAGTTACAGACTGAAGCATAGTTGCACAAAAAAGAAGAATTATTTAATTATTCCAGAGGATTTTCTTTTCTTTCTTTAAAAGGTATAGAGACTAACCCTCACTCAAACACTGTGGTATTGATCTCTGCTCTTACTACGCAGCTAGCTTTATCGATTATTGCTTCCCACACTTTTGAACACATACTTCCATGCTTCATAAATAACTAATAAATGAAGTATAAGTAAGTTTAATGATTTCATTCTTTTCACTTTAAACTATCGACCAAACAAGCTCCCATTTTGAACCAGGAGGAATGTGCTAAAAAAAAGAAAGAAAAGAAATCCTTCTTTTCAAATCAGAAAAAAAAGCGAGAGAAGACAATAAAACAGACATTTTTTCCCCCTTAAAAGGCATAATTTCTGTAGAGGAATCTGTAGAGTGAACCAATCCCAGAGCTTACAGTACAAAAGCTGGAAGCAATGTGACGAACCACGGTTGATATGAAAAGAATAAAACACTCATTGTTGTATCGTAAACGCAAAAACTATGAATTTATAACTAATCTGTGATGAAGCTGTTTAAGCTTAAGCTTTTAAACAGCAGCTGTTTTATTTCTTTTACACTACAGTGATCAGATAACAATTAAACATGTCTATGATGTAATAATTAATTAATATTACTTTCTATTCATTTGTAGGTACATTTCATGTTGTAATGAAACAAGTTACTCACTTTTGCTACAGCAGCTAGTCACTGGTTTCTATTTCTCTCTCTCTCTCTCTCTTTGAAGATTCAAGATTCAATATTCGGAGGGTAATTGATTTAAATACAAACATTTGTATCGCCAGAGCTCAGTTACAGAGCAGGTCACAAGTTAAAATAAATATAAATAGATGTATGCAAACATTTATCGGTACAGTCAAAGAGAAATAATACTGATGAAGACAAATGATGAAGAGTACAAGAAAAAAGAAAGAAAGAAAATGTAACAAGAGCTGCAACAACAATGGCAATAATATTAAAACTAATATATGTATTCTCTTCATTCGTTTCCTCTCTCTCTCTCACTCACTCTCTCTCTCTCTCTCTCTCTCTCTCTCTTCTTCCTTTTGCATCCACTTAATTTCTCTCTCCAATCTCTATCTATTTCTTCATTTCTGTTTCTCTCCCTCATTTTCTTCCCTCTCCCTTTCCCCTCACTCTCTCTTCTTCTCCTTTCACTTTCTCCCTTTTCCCTTCTTTTCTTTCTCTATTTCTCTCTTTCTCACTCTCCCTTTCTCTCATTTCCTTTCAAAAGTTAGTAATTTTGCTTTTTAAAACTCTTTGGTCTTGAAGTTACAGCTTTACCTCTGACTGTTACCAAGTTCTAGTACTGGAGACTCCTTACATACAGTAAACGTCACATAAAACATCAAAGTCTGTGAATGAGCTGTTACTATAGACCCAGCAGAGTATGAGGGCATTATTATAAATCAGGGATTTGCAGAATCACTTTCTGATCAATCATGATGCAGAACTTGACCTTTGACCTTCCTTGCCAATGGAAATCCATTCACTGTGTGATCACTAAAGCGTTCAGTCAGAGAAGTGCTGTGCTGGAGAAACTAATCTCTGTTTCCACTTCAACTTCTGTATTAGTATTATTTCTGCCAGCTGCCATTGTAATAAACGGTTGCCGTGTGTCAATCTCCTGAGCTGTCGGGTCTCAGGATGCTCCAGACGGCCACGCTCACGTGTGACATGTTTATAGAACATTAAGGTGTTCGTGTTTGGGCTATTTCTACATGCAGTGTGTCAGTTGGGAACTTCACAGGCCATCACAGGAGTGTGCCCCAATTAGCCAAACTTCCCTTCATCATCCCTACTTCATTGCGCTCACTGTGACCTTTACATAGACGGACACCACACGGCTTACACGTCTGGACACTCGGCATGTGAATCTGCTCTCTCTCTCTCTCTCTCTCTCTTTCTCTCCCTCTCTCGTTCTCGCTCTCTCGCTTGATCTCCTCTCTCTCTCAGCAGGGGCCGGTAAATAAGCGAGGAGTATGATGTGGGCTTTTCATAATAAGCAGACATAAATTTGGTGGCTCTCGTAAGGCCAGAGACTCGTTCCGGCTTCACCGATGCGTTCATTTGAAACTGTCTCCCAGCGCCACTGCATGGAGGAGTCATTACGCAGCCGGAAAAGCGTCGGAGTTGATGGCACCGACCGACAGCAGTGACAGAGCTGTGCTCTAAGCAGAACGGGAGAAATAAATAATGTAAACACGACTGAATTTTTTTTTTTTGGGAAGGAAAATAAATAAACAGATAAATAAATAAATATGTAAATGTATAAATAAATATTTAAATAAGAAAACACTCTCCATTTGAACAACAATAGGCCTGCGTATTAGGCAAAGTATTAAGACGACACTATGTTAAAAAAAAAAAAAAAGTGCTGAGGAGTTTCAAATGGCTTTATTTTTTTTTTTACAGCTAAACGGAAGCAAGTGCTTAAACTGCCTGTTAAAAAGAAAATTAGGCGCTGAGGTAATCGGCGTCTCCGAGACAGGTAGAGAAACAGAGTGGAAAAAGTGTAAAATAGGCAAAATTTCAGTTTTGTACAAAGAAACCTCTGCATAATATCGAGGGGAAACGTAATCCCTTCACAAAAGACAGGCTGCAAGTCAATCAAGCATGAATAAGTGTCATCATTAATGTGTGCACGCACACGCGCGCACACACACACACACGCACACACGCGCACACACACACACACACACACACACACACACACACACACACACACACACACACACACACACATGGAGGCAGTTCACTTCATTTCTTCTTCACTCAGTCGATGGTGTGACACATTCCCAATCTCAGGTGTTTAAACAGGTCAGACATTACCGTCTTCTCTTTTCTGCAACTTTAATCTCCAAAAATGCCAAAAAAAAGTTTAACAAAAGATAAGATAAAATAAACAGAATGAATGAATGAATGAATGAACAGCATCCCACTCTAGGGCTTGAGCTTCAACATCAACTAACAATATAAAGGCAGCAACTGCTCCACAAGATTGCAAATCGAAATTCAAATCAGGTGGAAGAGAGAGAGGGGGGGGGGGGGTGTTGAAATGAAGCTCCATTACTAGATTGAAATGAAACTTTCTAAGCATGCAACAGTTATTTTGCAGTTAAATATCACTGCATTAGTAGGATTTTTTTTTTTTACAAATAAAATTACATTATATCAGTGGAAACTGAAAAGAATATTGAATGTGGTTTTAAATATTATGTATTTACTTTTTCATTATTCATGTATCAAGATGTGCAGCTTTTAAAAGAATGCTAATAATCTCTAATGACACTTAGATGATTTGGCAAGCATTAAACTAACTTCAACTTTAAATGAAAATAGATTTGACATTTTCCCCACCGCTTTCATTTCCTTTTTTATTTGGCTTTCCTATTCCAAATGAATTTATTTATACCAATTTGTTATATTGCAAAATTATACAAAAATATTATTGCATAACAATAATACATGAAGTATGAGGTCATAGGTTTAATCTCTAACACACGCATACACACACACACATTAGAATAGAGAAAATGACAAAACAAAAAACTAGCAAAACAAAATTCTAAAATGTTTAACTTTTAACATGTTTATTTATTTGCTTTGTGGGTTTCCTCCATGTAGACTGGTTTCTTTCTGCAGTCCAAATACATTGTGTATGTGCAGTAAGTGTGTGCATTTGTGCCCTGTGATGAGTTGGCATCCAATCCAGGGTGTACCTCTCCTTTTGTTTTGAGCTCACTGTGATAGGCCCCCAGAACCATAAAAAGGATATCTGAATATATCCTCTTCTAATAAAAACAAAGTAAAATCTTATTACATGTAAACATTTCCTGTTATAATGAATAGATAGATAGATAGATAGATAGATAGATAGATAGATAGATAGATAGATAGATAGATAGATAGATAGATAGATAGATAGATTAAATGTATAATCTATTTCCACTGATTCTCTTTGTTACAGGATGAGAAAGTGTACAGAAATTGTTACTGAAGAAAATGCATTAATAGACTGGTCCAAAGATTTTAACCAGTTTCGTTTTAAAAGAGAATCTAAGCCTTATTTGATTTCTCTGTGTTTCTGTTTAGACATGTCTCTTTACCTTCCCACACTGAAGAAGCCATTTGCATTGGAAATGTGTATAGTCAAGCGTGCATTCAGGAAGAAATAAGAATTCTGACTGTCAGAATTTGGAAATGTCTTTACATAAAAAAAAATAAATAAATAAATAAATAAATGAAAACAATAAGAAACACTGCATTAGAGATCACTGAAAGTAAAATGTGATATTGCACAAAAGTTAACTTGACTACTTTTGCCTCTTTGTATTTCATAAAATTTAAGTAAGTAAGTAAGTAAGTAAGTAAATAAATAAATAGGAAAAAGAAAGCACAAGCATTCAAAGGAAATTGTAATCTTTAATTGAAAAAAATTAAAAGAAATAAACAGTTTTTTCACATCAACAATCTCTCCACTTAGCGTCTGCGCATCCTTTTACGAGGCCGCCATGCCAGAGTCTATGCATAAAATGCGCCTTCTCCTCAGGGCCGCTGGTCTCACCTGTTCTGCACATGCCTTTGCATCCCTGAGGACACCTGCGCCAGCTGAGGATCAACCTAAATGACCACAACCATTCACTGAGATGGCTGTAAAGCAGGTGCTTGCATACAGATAGCATATTTACAAAGAACAGCACACTTTGCCGTTAAACTAGAGCTTTCATTAAAGAACTGTTGTTGAAAAGTGACACATGCTTTCCATGTGTTCTGTCCATGTGCAAGACACGTTACATCGAACCAAACCGGCCCCACAACGATCCCCTGAGGGGATTAAGTTTACATGTCATGATGACATCGAAGCGTACCTGTGCACATTTGAGGGAACTGCTGAGCAAGAACTTTGGCCGTGCCAATGAGTTGTTGAAAATGGAGATCTTGGCCTGTTGTGGGATTTTGAGGGGACAATCCGCTGTGGAATTTCACGAATGGACTTATGATGCTTCAAGTGCACCAAATTGCGACCAGTTGGCAGGTGGCTGGAAACTCTTTCACCATTTAAGGTGGCATAACAAGTGATGATGGACTGCTTGTTGAGAGCTTGTGAGAGGAGCAGAAAGCAGAAAAAGGGACAGGCTGTTGCAGATTCAGCACATTCGCATGTCAGTGTACCACCTGCAGACCGATGGCCTTGTCAAGCGTTTTAATCAAACCATGAAAGGGATGCTCTGGAGGGTGGTGGGCAAAAGCAGCCACAATTGGGACCAAATGCTGCTGCATGTCCTATTTGCAGTACGGGATTACCCTCTTCAAGCTGTTATTTGGCCGCGCGGTCTGCTCGAAGTAGCTAAGAAGCCAGGGAGGAGCAGCCTTCGTGGTTCATGTATGTGAATTTGTACAGGAGCTTCAGAGCAATATTAATAAAGTTCTCCTTATTGTGAATCAGCACCTACAAGATGAGAAACAAAAGTGAGCTTATGATTGGCCGGCTCAGCCTTGCAAGTTTACAGTGGGCGATCATGTACTGATTCTCCTTCCCAAAACTACATGCTAGTTCCTGGACTGTTGTTCCTGGAAGTGTCTGTGCTGCCTTTTATAAGCCCTTCACCATCATAAAACAAGGCGGGCCAGTGAACTATCATCTGCAACAGCCTGGTATACATAAAAGCATTATGTATTGCTTATTAATTTGTTACAATGGTGGATCGAATCCATTCCCTGATACTTAGCCCTTGCCTCTCTCTCCACTGCAGAACAAATTCTGATTCCACCTGGTCAGGGAGAGGATCTGTTGCCCACACAGAACCAGGAGCTGAGTGAGCTTGTGGACCAGTTTGTGGACATGTTCTCCACCAAACCATGGCTCAGGCACTTTGTGCCCCATAACATTCAGACACTACCAAGTGAAGTTATTCACCAGTACTTGTATCAAGCCCAGGAGACATGCCATCATGCCATTAACATGTCATCATAGAGTAGTCAAAGAACCCCTGGTCAAGCCCCATCATGACGGTGCCCTCCATGCAAACCCATTACCACATGTCAATTATATTATGGACTGTTTGGGAAAGGCTTGCTTCATCACCACCTTCAACCTAACTAAGGGCTGTTGGCAGGCTTTTTGACCTATCATGACCATTGGCATTATCGGGTCCTTTCATTTGGGCTCCGTGGTGCCCCAGCTACATTCCAGTGACTTATGGACATCGTCCTCAAATCCCATTGCCCCTACGCCCTGCAACAGATCCTGGGTGAGCTATGGAAATGTTACAGCAACTCCAGAAGTGCCACCCAGGCTGACCAAGGCACAGCACCTAGGGTACCAGAACTCACCAGAACTCAACTGGGCTGGAGATCTAACAACATACTTTCCAGTAAGTGTCTGCGCTGCCTTTTAAAAGGCTGCCACGCTACATCCTGGTGGCTAGGATCTGTCTGAATCTTAACTCACACACATCTTCCCAGACTCAATGCTTCTTAGTCCTATCCATCTAGGAGAAAGCTGCTTGCTGTCCGCTCACATGCCTGCTCTGCTGTCTCTGTGTACAATGAGCCTTCTGCTCAGCGCTGCTGGTCTCACCTGTTCTGCACAAGCCTACAGTATGCGTCCCTGGGGACACTGTGTCTGCTGAAGATTGACCCAAATGACCACGACCTTTACTGAGATGGCTGTAAAGCCGGTGCTTGCACTCCACGTAGTGTATTCATAAAAAACTGCATACGTTGCTGCTAAACTAGACCTTGAATTATATAATTGCTGTTGAATTACTGCTTCCCTTGTGTTCTGTCCGTTTGCCGGGTTACAATAGATAGATAGATCATCTGATTAATTGCAGAGGGACTTTTATACATAAAAAAAAGTTTGTTGCGGAGTTTGTTGTTGTGGGGTTGTCAAAGCGGACCATCTGATTCACACACCAGGACCAGCACTGCATCCGGTGGCTAGGGTTTAGGAACCAAACCTGGACCTTTCGCATGGCAGACGAGAACCAATGCCCTAAAAAAAAAAAAAGCATATTTATTGTAATAAAAATATTGCCATAAAGGCTTAAATCTGGTCATATTGAACATAGGATTATTTAGACAGTAATAACTCTACAGACTATGAATTAATAATTTTGTATGCAGTTAATTAGCCATTTATTACAGTTAAACTGAAATATTAATGAACTATTCATTACACCCCACTAAGGAAGAAGTAATAAATGAATGATTTATCCATGAGAACACTGGTGGCTAAATTTAGCACAGGGAAATAATTATAGTCATAACATATGAACAATAGATATTAAAGGTTTGTGCAACATTTAAACATTTAAGTTAATGTGACATAATAAAGAAAAAAAAAAAACATGCCATATTTTCACCTTTAATGAAATATAGCATGCAACAAAAATGTGATAGTCATACAGAACAAACTGAATAATTGTTGGGTTCATGAGAGTTTTTAAAGGGTTTAAAGTTACAATAACTGGAAACTATACATTAGGGCATACAAAATAATAATAATTAATACATTTGGAAAAAAAAAGACACCCAGGCAGGTATATAAACTAAAATTTTAATGGAAGTAATGGACAAGTCCTTTAGACTCACAATTAAAACAGCAGAAAATAAGACTTATTATCTAATCCTTTAACATCTAGCTTTTCATATTTGTGATTTATTTCCTTATCTGGTTTCTCTCCCATCTTGGGTAAAAATTTTTTGTCCGACATGTATGTATGTATAAGTTAAAAATAAATATAATACTCATTATCATTGGCTCAGGTGGTTGTTGCTCTGCGTTGCTTGTCAAAAAGTCAGAGGTTCGAGCCCTGCCACCACCAGGTTGCCACTGTTGGGCCCGTAGGCAAGGCCTTTAACCATTTTCGCCATTTTCTTTGTTTCATTCAGCTGTTAAAGTCATGGTTCACAGCTTACAAAGCATGTACTAGATTGTACTCATTGTCAAAAGGTATTGATAAGGAGATTATCAAAAAAAACTACAAGTACAAAACTTTAATTTTTCCAAACATTTGATGCATCATGGAGAAACATGAAGCCCTTCATCAAGACACAGAGAAAATAAGGCACTACAGTGACTTGACTAAGAAGAGGACGTCCCTCTGAAATAGGACAAGAGAAAACTTAAAAAAGGAGCACAGGACGCACGCCCTTCAAAAAGGACAAGAAGAAAACATATCAGGGAGGCAGCAGGAGCGTCTGACCTATATCGGTCACTCCGTCTGTGCCATTTCTGAGCCTATTGTTCAAGAAATACATAAAGCATCCAAGCTCAACTGAATCACCCACACCATTAGGACATACATTTAACAGATACGTTAGGTTGAAAAAAACAACACAGCAACACACTGGAACAACTGGAACTAAGGCTGTAGTCAACAATGAGGGACTTATGGACACTCACTCACTCATTCACTCATCATCTTTACCGCTTTATCCTATATACAGGTTTACAGGGGATTTTGAATCTATCCAAGGAGACTTAGGGCCAAAAATTCTATTTCTGCAAAAAAAAAAAAAAAACTCAAAGACTTCAGAAGAAGACCATTAAGGTTTTGGAATTGGATCAGTCAGAGATAAGTTCTAATTTTTAGCAAAAGATGTGAAATGACTGGAAGAGAGCTGTGATGAGGAAATCTGCTTGCAATTTGACAGATCTGGAGCATTCTATTAAGAAAGATTGAGATAAAGGTAAACTACATTGTACATGGCACCCATTAAAAAAAAAAGAAAAAAAAAGGAAAAATGCCATCCATGTTCAGTTTAGGAGAATGAGAACATCACATGTGCCAGTTAGTAGTGCAACAGAAAAGCACAAGAAGAAGAAGATGGAGGAGGAGGAAATCAAATCAGTTGAAGATAAAGAATGAAAAGGAAAGCATAAAGAAGAAGAAAAAGAAGTTACAATGGAAAAAGATAAAAAAGAAAAAAAAGGAAAAAAAATATTTATAAAAAAGGAGAAATTACATAAAAAAAGCATAATGAAGAAGAAGAAAAGTAAAAGAAGAGGTAACATTTTAAATATCCATCTCTCTCTCTCTCTCTCTCTCTCTCTCTCTCTCTAACTCTTTGTGTTCTCAGTGTCACATTATCTGACAGAAAGTCGCCAGATTCAGATGATTTATAAAAAAAAAAAAAAAAAAGTCCACTGTGTTATGGGGCGGATTTTTGCTTTGTTGCAGATGGATGGAGTGATGGAAGGATGGAAGCTGTTGTGGAGGGATCAGATCATTGTGGAGGGATCAGGGAGTGACAGAGCGCGATCTTCCTCTCCATCACATCCTCGTGGAGGGGAATCGATGAGCGAGAGAGGAGAGGGATTTACACGTAATAGGACAGATTTGGAAACGGACAATGCACAAAGTCAACATGCAGCCGAGTCGGTCCGTCCGTCAGCTTATCAGCTTTATCTCATATTCAACACACCCGGACATTAATCTCTGACAATCCAAACTTCTGACATGTGTTCATGGAAATGTGGCAGTGTGTAAGTGCACAGACTATACCCCCCTTCGCCAAACACACACACACACATGCACACATCTATCACAACAAGACAAGCAGATGGCTTTACAAAAACTCTGTCTGTGAACTGACACACACTGTACACTCCACTTCCTTCACTCACTTCCTTTACCTATTTTTTAAATATTAATAAATATAATAATAATAATAATAATAATAACAATAATAATAATAATAATAATAATAATAATACACACTATCCTGCAATATTTATTCATTCTATTTAGATATAAAATATATTTAGATAGATTCAACACATTCAATAATACATAACATTATAAATAATATTCAATAAAGCATAATATAATACAATAATTAAAAACATTTGCATGATTAACAAAATCTAACAAATTATTTAAAATAAAGTTAAATATCAAAATATACTCACAACAAAAGCTATCACTTTATCGTGTGTATTAATAACAAATAGGAATTAACTCAATATTTGATAAACTGTTAATGATAAGCTATTGCTATTTAATTAGTTTTTATTACAATGTGCTATTGCACATTTTAGGTCATTTTAAATAAAAATCAGGTTGAAAACATGCAGTAAAGTGAATAACATATACAATTCTTTTCTTTTTTTTAATTTCCTGTCAGACATTTACATTAAAAAAGAATGAATATATTAAAATTTTACCTTTAATGTATTGTTTTGTGTATTTTCTTTTTCTTTTTTTTTTTAAGAGATGGTCTTAATATGCATTAAGAAGAATTAAATTGTATTTTAGGATCTTGATTTAGATTTTGAACTCATGTAACACAAAAATTACACACAAAACTCCTTATTTTTATGATTCTTTTATTTTTTCATGTAGCCAGGTCATGAAGGGCTTCTTATACTAAACAAGGTCAAAATGCTAAATAATTAAAAAATAAGAATATTAAAAAACATAGGAAATTATACCCTTATCTACCAATATGTCAAATGAACTGAACTGATGGGATGAATTATTATTTTAATATAAGGACGGCTTTATATTATTGAAAATTATTTCGTGCAAAATTTTATAATTTCCAAATAAGTGACTATAAGTGACTATAAGTTTTAATGAACATGAACTAAATTCAATTTATGCATAATTAAAATCTTATTAAATTATTTATTTAGTCCACAAATCATTATACAATGTGAGTATACTATATCCAAAGTTATATAACTTTAATATAAAAAGGGATCATGAATATAGTATTTTTTTTTTTTTTTTAAAAAGCATTTTTGTTAATGTTATTATGCACTTAATGACCAATTAATTTAGTAAGGCTTCAGTCAGTCAGAAGTGATACCCTGGGACACGCACATACAAAATCCCAAATTCGAACCAATCTAGCCAATTATCTCTGCTGGTAGCGTTTCCCCACCCAGGAGAGACATGACACGTAAACGGCGGGGATTTACCTGTTCAATCTGGGGAAATGGTGTATGATGAGACTATTGTGGAAAGGTTTTGGGCAGCTGTGGTGTCAGGGCTAGTGTGCAGAGTGACAGTGACACGAGTGATACGCGAGGCACTATAACTGACACATCCTGTCACCGGAGCAGCTCGAACGCGCCAATGAGATCTCCAGCGCTGCAGGAAATCCGTAATTGGAAAAAGACTCAGAGAGGAGAAAGGTTTCACCCCCAACCAGACACAGTAGCCTCACTTAAACACTTCCACACAGCGTCACTTTGGCAGCCTCCGAGTCGGGGGCTCATTACTGAGAAAAGTGGCCGGCAGAGATGGAAAAAAAAAAAGAAGGTGGCTAGTCTTACTCATTAGAGACCAGAAGAAGACAAAGAAGAAGAAAGCAATCTTAACAGATAGATAGATATATAGATACCTTATTGTTCCTAAAGCAAATTTTAAGACATGACAACTTTTTTGAAGCTGCTTCTTTTTATCATTTCTTTTTAAGAGAGAGATAAAACATGAGTTTGAGAGAATGTAATACATGCATTTATAGCTGCTATAATGCAAGAGGTAAATGTAGCATCTAAATACAATGATTTTTTTTTGTACAACAAATTGTTGTTTTTATTACAACAAATAGAAATAAAATACCTATAAACACAAGAAAAATGATAAATTTACTTCTATACTTATAAAAAATACACGCTAAGACTTTTGCTAGTATAAAATAGTCTTTTGATGTTGTCAGATAGTGACACATACTGTATACATTGTTGATTATTTTCCTTTGACACCATGACACAGGTGCTATATTTTCTTTAATAGCAGTTAAGACCAGATGGAGTGTGTTGTTCTCTAAACCTAACCCGAACTCTATCATCACAAACAATCTTTTTTTTTTTTTTTTTTTTTCTCCCCTTTTTTTTCTCAGTGCATTTAAACTCTTTCATAGTAATCATAAGTATTTGGGAGTTTGTCCTGACAGTAATTAATATTTGTCCTGCAACAGAACACAAGCAGAACTGTTCAACATCAATTCCACCGCTTTCTAATGACTGATGCATTTATTTGGATCACCTCTGGTGGTTGACATCAGTGCCAGCAGCATGAGCGACCGCCGCTTCAGATGGACTCACGCAGAGAGATCGATAGAGCAGCAGAATGAAATTAAGGATGGGTTTCAAGCTAATGCCACACGGCTACAGCCTCAGCTCTTCCTATCGCGGCGTCTTAAAGACACGCATCCATTTCTGGCCACAGCTGATCGAACACATCATTACCCATCAAATAAGACGAGACTAATTACACTGCCCCATGTGGTGCCTTTATAAATAGTGTATAAACCGTGCAGCTTAAACAGGACTGCTGCAACATTTGGTGCGTACATAGCTTTGCAGAAGAAGTATTCACCCTCCTACTGTTACAACCTGGACCTGAAAAGGACTTAATTGCCAGAACAAGTTACAAATCTACACAAAAGAAAATATCATAATATTGTAGTATTGAGGTATTAAAGTAATATTAAACGAACGTGCATGTAGTGAAAAAAGGATGCAAGTGCAAAACGTATTACATACACAAATTATCCAGAAATCGTGCACATTATTCCAGATCACAGGCCGACATCAATAGCCAGGGATAATCTGTAATTACAAGAATAATAAAAAAAAAAGAAAAACAGAAATGGCTTAAAACCAAAAGCTTGAAAAGAGAAAAACAGGACTCAAAAACACACAACAATATTCACAAAAAGTGGACTGTATTAGTTTTGTTAGAAAGGATACCAAAGCAAAAAGCATCATGATGTGTCAAAAAAAAAATCCTGAAGAAATGTTACAAGTTAAATTTTATACACTGGTACGAATTTAATCCATTCCGGAGGCATTCTGGAGTTCTTAAGGCAAAAAGTAATTTCCCCATAGGAAATAAGGTAATGCAGACAATCTGTTCCATTCACCCACAAACATTACCAATGTTACCATTTCCAACTATAATTATATTACAAGTTTTGATGGGGTACCGGAAGTTCTGTACGCACAACTGGATGTATGCTACTTGCAACCAGCTTGGTCGCTCGGATGCCGAAAAAAAAAAGTTCTCCAGGCAAAAAAGTTGCAAGGCACCGTGTTTGTATGCCGAGGTGCCACTGTAATATAACCCTGTAAAAAGCATAAAACTATTTGAATGGTGGCTTTACATAACAAATCACTTTCTTGTTACATTGCAAACATTCCTATCATCTTGGTAAAGTAATTCCTTGCCATGAAGCACATCAATAAAGGGATATATAATTCTGTTTATCTCCACTGCAGCTACCTTACCAACACTGGTATTGCCAGTCAACTGCAAACCTCATGAGAACTCATTAAAATAAAGAAAACAACTGCAAAATTTTATTTGTCCATTTTCACAGCAGTCATGCTACAAATAATTGAATTCTCTGCTTGGGGGCGGGGCTTTTTGTAAGAAGGGATAAGAGGCTGGTTCTTGAAATAAATAAAAACAAGTTCCAGAGTTATTGGACTGCAGCTATTTAATCAGCAGAATTGCGATCTTGACTTACAATTACTTACAAGTTTAAATCGACTAATTGAAGATAATGAATTTAAGACAGGCCTGAAATCAGATACATGGTGACACGCCTATCGTGAGTCACGCTGGCACACATGCTGCGTGTCATGTTGTCATGCTGTGTGCACGCCTGTAAAAAAAATTAAAAATAAACGGTCGCCTGTCATTTAGACACTGCTGCGTTGGTAAAGTTTCATTCCAGCAGGGTCCTGGTTGCTTCACTGTCCATCCCGCTCTGGTCAAATGTCTCATTACTCATGGAGGACACACACACACACACACAACACACGTACACACACAAGCACAGGGGTCCAGGGCAATTAGTAGGGTCAGGCATCTATCTATCAGAGGCCATGCCAGGAGCATCAGGCCATGCAAAGCGGCGTGTTCACAGCGAGAGCGTTTGGGGAGCGTTAGAGGCACATTAGCCAAATGTTGATACAACACTGGCAAATAGTGGGATAACAGCAGGTGCATGGTGAGGATGAGTGTGTATGTGTGTGTGTATATGTGTGTGTGAGGCAGACGCACCCAGGGGCAAAAGGGCCATGCTGTACCACCATGCCCCACACACACACACACACACACACACACACACACACACACACACACACACACACACACACAGACAGATGGCCTTTAATTAGAAGGAAATCCCAATCCATCAGCACCAGAAATGGCACTCCAAACTAGAGACACGTCGCACATGTCTACACGAAATATGATTTCCTAAACCATCTCGAGATGTGCTTCATGGAGTAGAGAGCATCTGTGTTGTCTTTTCCTTTCCATGGTAATCATCAGAACTCAGACCCTCATGAAAAAGTTTCACATGTGATTATGTACGAAATATGGCATCATAATCAAAGCATGCTGCAATTGCTTTAATAAGCTCCAAAATTTTAATTAATAATCAGAGTAGAAACATACTAAAGCAGTGGTGGCCGACCCCCTTAAAGTCAGGCAGAGAAGAATGCTACTTTAACATGTAATTATTAAACATAATTTTAATAATGAAATAAAGTCATTTATTCACAATATTCCGTATTACTGTATTACGTTCATTTGTGTTTGTGTACGCGGGACGCCGGATAAACAAGTGTCTATGTAGACACGTAAATCTTTGAAAAGCATGTGACCTGAGGCTGAGCTCTGATTGGATCTTTTCAAATCATCCTTTGGGGCGCAGCACTGTGCACCCTGAACCCTCCCACTTTTGTTCTTAGCGAATCAATATTGTTTTTAAATATTTGGGCTCATGTGATTGGACCGTTCTCAACGAGTCTTTTCCAGCACTTCTTATGGCAAGCGGAGCTGCTGACTGGATGCAACGTGAGTCAGGACTTTATTTTATACTAGTAGTAATGATGCTTAATCACCTGATAAATACCTATTTACAGACGAGTATTAAAAGTTTCATTTTAATTTAGTTTTAATTTAGCACCAGCCGCCACTGTACTAAAGTATGTAGCATATGAAAAATAAATAAATAAATGGAACGAAGACACGGAAAAAAATGTGTACAACACTCGCAAGTTGAAATTTATTTATTTTTTTTTTTTTAAATGCATGTAGGTAAAATATAACCAAATGAACTACACTTGAAAATAAAAGATTCATGTGAGACAATGATGTGGAAAAACATTGTGTTTAAAACAAACAAACAAACAAACAAACAAACAACAAAAATAAAAAAGTAAAAGGAACATGTTTTGGCAAAAAAATCTAATTCAAAATAACTTAAAAAGAAACAACAGACAATTATTGTAAAAATAAATTAATCAAGAGTGAAAACACACCACAGGCCTACACACACACATATATACATTGTGTGTTCTGACAGCTTTTTATCATAACCAGCATTAACATTCTCAACAATGTAATCTACAGTAGGTCGTCTTATGAATCGGACACCACGGGCCAGTCTTCACTAGCCATGTGCCTGCAGATGTGGAACATCTCTGAAACTGCAGCTCTTCTGGTCTAAAGTTAAAATAAAATAAATAACTTGCAAAAATAAATAAATAAAATATTGTAAAATGTAATGAAGTCATGCAGTGTACGAGTGTGAATAAAACCACACTTCTATATACACTACTATAATTTTTTGCTCATTTAATTTCACACAACAATGTGTTGCATCCAGAACGAACAAACCCCAGAAAATTCTATGTTATAATGCTATAACTTCTACACACGTGGACAAAATTGTTGGTTCCCTTCAGTCAATGAAAGAAAAACTCACAATGGTCACATAAATAACTTTACTCTGACAAAAGTAATAATAAATAAGAATTCTATGAATGTTAACCAATGAAAGTCAGACATTGCTTTTCAACCATGCTTCAACAGAATTATAAAAAAAAAATGAACTCATGGAACAGGCCTGGACAAAAATGATGGTACCCCTAACTTAATAGTTTGTTGCACAACCTTTTGAGGCAATCACTGCAATCAAACGATTCCTGTAACTGTCAATGAGACTTCTGCACCTCTCTGCAGGTATTTTGGCCCACTCCTCATGAGCAAGCTGCTCCAGTTGTTTCCGGTTTGAAGGGTGCCTTTTCCAGACAGCATGTTTCAGCTCCTTCCAAAGATGATCAATAGGATTGAGGTCAGGGCTCATAGAAGGCCACTTTAGAATAGTCCAATGTTTTCCTCTTAGCCATTCTTGGGTGTTTTTAGCTGTGTGTTTTGGGTCATTGTCCGGTTGCAAGACCCATGACCTGCGACTGAGACCCAGCTTTCTGACAATGGCCAGCTCATTTCTCTCTAGAATCCCTTGATAGTCTTGAGATTTCATTGTACCCTGCACAGATTCATGACACCCTGTGCCAGATGCAGCAAAGCAGCCCCAGAACATAACAGAGCCTCCTCCATGTTTCACAGTAGGGACAGTGTTCTTTTCTTCATATGCTTCATTTTTCCCTCTGTGAACATAGAGCTGATGTGCCTTGGCAAAAAGTTCCATTTTTGTCTCATCTGTCCATAGGACATTCTCCCAGAAGCTTTGTAGATTGTCAACATGTAGTTTGGCATATTCCAGTCTGGCTTTTTTCTGATTTGTTTTCAACAATGATGTCCTCCTTGGTCGTCTCCCATGTCCACTTTGGCTGAAACAACGACGGATGGTGCGATCTGACACTGATGTTCCTTGAGCATGAAGTTGACCTTGGATCTCTTTAGAAGTCTTTCTGGGCTCTTTTGTTACCATTCGGATTATCCGTCTCTTTGATTTGTCATGAATTTTCCTCGTGCGGCCACGTCCAGGGAGGTTGGCTACAGTCCCATGGATCTTAAATTTCTGAATAATATGTGCAGCTGTAGTCACAGGAACATCTAGCTGCTTGGAAATGGTCTTATAGCCTTTAACATGCTTGTCTATAATTTTCCTTCGAATCTCCTGAGACAACTCTTTCCTTCGCTTCCTCTGGTCCATGTTGAGTGTGGTACATACCATGTCACCAAACAACACAGTGACGACCTGGAGCCCTATATATAGGCCCACTGACTGATTACAACATTGTAGACACCTGTGATGCTAATTAGTGGACACACCTTGAATTAACATGTCCCTTTGGTCACATTATTTTCAGTATTTTCTAGGGGTACCATCATTTTTGTCCAGGCCTGTTCCATGAGTTTATTTTTTTAAATAATTCCGTTGAAGCATGGTTGAAAAGCAATGTCTGACTTTCATTGGTTAACATTCATAGAATTGTTTTAAATTATTACTTTTGTCTGATTAAAGGTATTTCTGTGACCATTGTGAGTTTTTCTTTCATTGACCGAAGGGTACCAACAATTTTGTCCACGTGTGTATATACAGTGTGTGGCCAAAAGTAAGTGCTTCACAGTTAAACTCTCTAAACCTCCACTTTTCTGTTGGTAGTTGTAATGTTTTAATTTACTGGTTGTCATGTAAAGGCTGCAGCTCAAATACTGTGTTTGTAAAAGAACAAGAAAGTGCTTAATGTGCAAATATACAGTTCAGGCATGTAAATTCTAGCGTAACTCCGAAAACCTTGTTCAGCAGCTTGTCTCACTCTCTCTGTGTTTAGTAACGGCGTGCTGTTCATGTACAAGTTGGCTCTCTGAGCCTTTTTTTTTTTTTTTGAAGACGTAGGCAATGAGGGTACTTCATTTATCAGGAGAAATGGAAATGAATCTTCTTAATGAAGCACAGACACAGCGGTGCAATAATATTTGTCAAATCACATTTGCATGAAGCCTGAGTTCAATCCTCGGTCAATGTACAACTCCGCTTGGGGTTGTTTCTAGTTTAGTCATTTCCTATTTAATTGCATCCGTTAGTGTGCATTTTTTAAACGTGCACTTAAATGTTTTTTTCTCTCTTTTTTTCCACATTTTATCTCAGTGTTATCAGGTTTATTTTGTCACAACAAAATTTTACCTTTTTTACTAATTTAGATTTTAAAATAAAACGTGATTACATAAATGCAGTGCAGAAGAACTTTTAATTTAAAAGTTACAGGACACCTTTCAAGACTTTCAAGCTTAGCCAATCAATTGCATTAGAATTTGTAAATGTTGTAAGTATTGTGCAATTTTGCAAATAAATAAAAATAAATTGAGACATCTGAACTGAAATGGTCCAGAAAGGTATGAGTGAAAGCATTAGTATGAAAGAAGTGAAGAAGAATAAAAAAAGTGTGTTTGTGTGTGTGTGTGTGTGTGTGTGTGTGTGCGTGTGTGCGTGCGTGCGTGCGTGCGTGCGTGCGTGCGTGCGTGCGTGTGTGTGTGTGTAAAGGCGAGAGAGAGAGAGAGAATATAAAAATATATCCATATAGGGCCTAAAACAGATACTTGTGGGATGCCATACTACATGCTTTAAAGACTTTCTGTTAAGTAGTGAAATACGAAGAAATATTTGGCTGACTAGCAGGAATTGACCCAAATATGCTGTGAGTTTTGGGCCCTAAACTTTTTGTTACGTTGTTTGGCTAATTGTTTTAGAGAGCCATGAGGTGAAAACTAACAAAGCCAAAGGACAGAGACCTAAACCTCCTTAGTGAGATTTTAGAGACTAACTAACAAATGTAACACAAAATGTTATGAATTAGTTGTTCATGTGATTGTCATTGCAATCATTTATTTAGTGCAGGTTCTGTGCTTTCAAATTTTTCGGCAATTTCTGTGATTTTTCCCAGTTTGTTCAAGGATAAACTTTACTCATTGTTCATCCTCTTTCTTCTTAACAGCAGGATGAACGTTGGTAAAGTGGGACAATTTTTTTTATCATGCATTTTTTCTGTCTCTTCACAAGAAACCTTTATTAAACCTTACAATGCAAAAGAAAGAATCACTATTTTGTATCTAAGCTATTTTTCTTTCTTGTTTTCAACTCAGTTTGCATTCACTGGTTGTCTTCACACATACACATTTACCTTAGGTTTTAGTCACAATTATATTTTTGCAGTTGCAATGCCATTTTTTAGTTTCTGATTTCTTAGTGAAGTTCTCATGTCCTAACCCTCACCCTCACCCTGTGTCTTGTGGGTTTTCTCCAGGTAATCTGGTTTCCTTCCACAGTCCAAAGACTGTGCAAAGCATTAAATGATTAGTAATCCCAAATTGCCCACATTGTGTGAAAGCATGTGTGAATGGTGACCGGAGGTCCTACCATTGTCATGAAAATGGAAATAAATTCAACTGTCATCACTGGCTTCCACGGTCACTAGTTGGCTACAGAGGTTACATTACTAGATGTATTAATGGAAACAATGTACATTTTTAAATTAAGTAAATTTAATTATGCCAAGTATGTAGAGGCAGTGGAGCACAACTGTATTGATTAATACCTTTAGCAATCATAAATAAGTATGGCTATAGAAAAAAGGCACAAATGGCTCAGGACTGTTAGCTTTAGCATTAGCAATTTGCTTATTATAGTACATAAGCAAAAACAACTGCACACCAAGTGTTTCAAAACCCCAACAACACCATCGTAAAGATAAAACAGACAAAAGACAAACTAAAACTTGAGATTAAATAATGGTATTAAACAAACAATTAAAAAATAAAATTTTCAATTGTTTGTTTAATTTTTGTCATTTGTCCAAGTTTGTTCAAGTCAAAAGCTTACTCATTGTTCATCCTCTTTCTTCTTAAAAGCAGGGCAAACATTGGTAAATTGGGACATTTTTTGTCACATAGTTTTTCTGTCTCCTTACAATGTTAAAAAAATAAATAAATCACTGATCAATATGAAGTGTCACTTAAAAAACTACATTGAAACAAGGCACAAGAAACTATGTCTAACACATAAGTTCCAAAAGTTTACACATATCTAGTTGTAGCAGCTGAAAAAAATGCCAAGACTTTTTAAAAAAAACAACAACATAATATTAGTCCAGAGTCGTTAAATATATTAAAAACTAAAAAAAAGAAATAAATAGAGCAATTAGTACATGTGATGATCATACTATCGGTTGCCTCAATAACTATGTGTGACGATGCATGAGCAGCTCTGTAGTTTTATACTGTTTATAATTTAACCTTGACATTTTGAAGCATCAGTCATGGAAACATCTCATGATCAAAATTATTAAAGGACTTTTTTTATTTCCTGCATTTAAAAAAATATTTCCTTTGTAAAGGTCACAGTGAATCCAGAATATTTCCCTGAAAAACAGTGTGTGTAGCAGGAATACATTTTAAAGGTCCAATATTTGTCTTTTCCTTTTCTCAGGTCTCAGATCTATCCCCAAAAGTGTGTGTGTGTGTGTGTGTGTGTGTGTGTGTGTGTGTGTGTGTGTGTGTGTGTGTGTGTGTGTGTGTGTGTGTGTGCATTGATGCATCTTTAGTTCATTTTTTAAATTTCTCTCTGATTCACTCCTCCTCTTTTCACTGTCTATGCTAAGCAGAGCTAAGCAACAAACCTGGGGAGGGGCTCTTCTTATATGAGGTCATAATAGTTTAAACCACAGCCAGTAGTTTACAGGAGTTTAGCCAAAACGAAAATGGCAAAAAGGAGAAAAACAACATGGGGAAACATCTGAATGTCTGCATACAGTAATAGATCTTTTTAAAGACACGTTTTTCCCAAGTTGGAGTCGAGGGGCATCCGGATCCTATCCCAGGGAAATGTTATGTGGATCAACAGACCATCAGAGAGAACTATGCATACATTTAGCAACAAAAATTCCTCTCTAAAAATAAAATAAATAAATAAAAAAGGATTTCTTCTTTCTTTTATTTAGTCATATTTCTTACCCCCCTTGGAAATGGATACATTTTCTTTCTTTCTTTCTTTCTTTCTTTCTTTCTTTCTTTCTTTCTTTCTTTCTTTCTTTCTTTCTTTCTTTCTTTCTTTCTTTCTTTCTTTCTTTCTTTCTTTCTTTCTTTCTTTCTTTCTTTCTTTCTTTCTTTCTTTCTTTCCTTCTTTCTTTCTTTCTTTCTTTCTTTCTTTCTTTCTTTCTTTCTTTCTTTCTTTCTTTCTTTCTTTCTTTCTTTCTTTCTTTCTTTCTTTCTTTCTTTCTTTCTTTCTTTCTTTCTTTCTTTCTTTCTTCATCTATATCCAACATAATAATCATAAAAATAAACTAAAGAAAAAACAATACAAAATATTATCTACTTTGGGATAAAACAGGACACATTTATATGGATGTACAGAATATTTTATTGAAATATTTAAATTCTTTATTTTACATGTAGAATCCATACTATTCATATATTAGGTACGTTTCAATTATATATTTATCTTACATTTTCTTTTGGCATATTTCCAGGCTGGTATAAACAAATTAGCCAGTGCAAGTCGCTATTTAAAACCTAAATCAATATGAAGTCATCATTTATTCCCTCCCAGTCGTAAACTTAAGCTTCACACATTGCAACTTGAGCCTGGAGTTGGAGAACACAAATCAGAGTGCGAGGCGTTGTAATGGCAGGAGTGAGAGCCGAGCGGCAAAACGATTTGCATCTCCACATAATTAGTCAGGGGAGTGCAAGATGCCACTCCCCCCCGTCCCCCCCTCCCTCCCCCCCCAAGCTCTCTCCATCATGGCTCTGCTCTCGTCTAATGGACCGGCGTTGTGTATCGCTGCTTTTAGCGTTTAGGAGGAAAGCAGAGCCCGGAGTCATGTGACCCCGTGCCTCGGAAATGCGTGCAGTTCAGCATAGTGCCGTCCTCAGCGGGCAGATTTGTCCTAATAAAACGTCAGGCCCCGAGCAGAATGAACTGTAATGACTTTCTGAGTTCACTAATGGCCAATAAATCTTAGATTAGATGGGCCCCGCACAAACGGTGCACACGGTTAGGCTGCACACACACTCACACACACACACATACACACACACGCATGCACACGCACACACGGGTGTGTGGCACAGCTGAATAGATTTTGATGGCTTTATTGTCGAAAGTTTTTGTTATTGTTCCTCCTCTGTTGGCGCAGGGGTGGGCCAAAGTTTCCAAAAAGTTGACGAGTTCACAATATTAATTCCTGTGAACAGTCTGAGCTTGTCGTTTCTCATTCCGCAGGCTCATATTTCCGACAGCGCTCCCTCTCTCCCTCTCTCCCTCGGACACATGACCCCATAATGGCTGCCGTCCACTCCGGATGTTTATTAGTTTAACAACAAGGAAAAAAAATGAAAGAAAGAAA
>QNUK01000107.1:1232860-1272860 GCA_013621035.1 Clarias magur | reverse complement strand
GAAGTGGGCTCGTGTTCCAAAACACTCATAAACCAAATCATCAGTTCCCATAAGAAATAATGAAAACTCAAATTATTTGTTCCACAGCCTCAAAAAATAAATACATAAAAAAAATAATAATACAATCTATAAAATGAAAAGAAAAAAATTACTCTGCACTTTACCTTAAAAAAAAGTACAAATAAATCCTGACAGATAGGTGTTTATAGGCAGTGCAAAGACGCATTGTGCAAGATGGATTGTCCTAACCAACGGTGCAGAGGTTATTGACACTGCATGGACAGTTGTCCCAGCTACAGTATACAGTAATATATACAGTACTATGCTAGATGTATAAGCTTTACTAAACTGTATGTAAGTCAATTCACAAGGACTTGTATGAAGATGCTACATTATTTAATTAAAAATAAGACGCGATAGTTGACTATCTTTTTAACAAAAGATGTGAAGCTTTTTTAATCTTATTTAATGTAGAAGTCAAATCTGACGATATAAAAATTTACAATATAATTTTCTCAGAACAACTCATCGTACCTTGATGTCTTCAAACCAAAAGACCACATCACATTTCCACTTCCATCTGCCAGGAACATAAAGCTAAAGCTGCAGTGCACACAGACTCACCAAAACTGGACGGTCTGTAAAAAAAAAAAAAAAAAAAACCCTTTGGCCTGGTCGTTTGAATCTCAAATTCTGCTCAGGTGCACAGATGGTAGGGTCAGACTTTGGCACCAACAGCATGAATTCATGGACCCAACCTGCTTTGTGTCAACAGTCCGGGCTGATGGACGTTGTGTGATGGTGTGGGGAATGTCTTCTTGGAACAATTTAATTCAATCAATCATCATGTGAATGCCACAGTCTACTTGAATGTTGTTGCTGTCCATGTGAAATCCTTCATTGCTGCAGTTCATCCATCTTCTAATGGCTGCTTCCAGCTTGATAATCATCATGTCACAAAGGAAAAGTCATCTCAAAATTGATTTCATGAACATGAAGATGAGTTCAGGGTTTTTCGGTGGCCTTTCCAGTCACCGGAGTTAAATCGAGAGAGAGAGAGAGAGAGAGAGAGAGAGAGAGAGAGATGAATTACTATTTAAATCAACTAATAACTATAAGAACTCAATAATACATACCATTATTTTAACAACTGCAACTATATAATAATATTATTATACTGTAATAGTAATATTATAATAAAAAAATTTATGCATTAATTTTATTTTTTAGCACGTAATATTACACTGTAATATATAAAACCTACACATGGTAATGAACATCAGTACTGTACCCCACGAATGACACTGTCCGCCCTTGGCTAAGTAAGAGAAGCACACTTATACAAGTGACACTGTCGTTTTAATAGAGTTTCAGGTATCTAAGAAAAGAACAGCCTTTCACTTGACATTTATGTGGGACATTTTCCAAAATCCCATCACTTTGAAGGTCACTTTAATTAGTCCACGAGGTTGCGTACTTTAGAGTTTCCAGGAAGGAAGGAACTCCAGAGACACATAAAGAAGTGCGCACTTTTATACACTCTCAGGTTAGGAGTAAACAAAGACTTTGTTACACACACACACACACACACACACACACACACACACACACACACACACACACACACACACACACACACACACACACACACACTAGACGATGTATGGAAAACTGCCACAGGGCATTAAAAGAAAAAAAAAACCTTTTCCTTTTCAGATGGAGAGTTAAATTCTAGGAACTAAACCTTCGAAAAAAGAAAAGCTATCTTCCGACCGGCTCGCCTTTTATCGTCGTCTCTGAGCCAAGCCAAATCCCTCAAGATGCCCCTTTTCTGCGAGCGTTGTTGTGTTAGGACAGGCGTGTCCTCTTTACCAAGTATTTTTCCTTCAAGCTCATGTCTTTGAACGTGTGTTTCACGCAGAGCAACGCGAACCACAGGAAGCTGATCAGAAGCCTGCCAGAGCAAAAGACACGCGACGTCCTTGAAACTAAACGCTTTGCTTGTTCTTCCATAAGCACTTATTTACTTTGAATGAAATGCAATAAATATTGATGAGGAGGTGGGTACAAAGATCATGATTAAAGTCGAGCTTGATTAAATCACCTCAAGTGCACATATATACAGCAAGGGAACGACAGCTAAGCTTCTGTTTTTAATGACTGGAAAGTTCATGATTCTAATCCCACAAACACCATCTGTCTTTTTATCTATTACATTATACGGTTAAATGCGTATATGCTACATCTCTCGCCTTGCCACAGCACATGAGAGCTGTGTGTGCGCGGTGGTCTCTCACTGATGCTTGCGTTAATTACATCTTAATGCAGGGACAATCTGATTACTTTGATTTATACACATTTTCTCACACTTTTCCCAAATTTTCTTTAGAATTTTTTAATGGCTTTGCAACAATGACTATTGTTAAAAGCACTATATCATTTAAATTTAGATTGAATTGAATTGTTTATGTTTTATTATTGCAATCAATTAATGCCTAGAAGAGGAGGAAATTCTATTTATTTATTTTGTTTATTTTATTTTAACAAATAAATAAGACTTAAAAAAAAAGATTGTCTACAAAATTCCACAAATGTAAATAAACATATTTAAATAATTGAAACAGGAATACTGTACTTGCCTGCCTAATTTAGCCAGTCATCTTTCCTACATGAAGTCAAAGTAAAGATTGATGAATGTGTTATCGTTGCCCTGTGTTGTGCAAAATCAAGAGATTACAAGTTAAAACATTTTCTAATCTTTTGTTGTTATTGTTGTTGGTGCTTAAATACATCTACAGAAAAAAAAAAGAATTCATTCTTTTGTGTCAAAATTTTGAAATGAGCACCATCGAACAAGGCTTTAAAATCTGCCCACTTCAGAATCACATCTTGTCATACAATGCTGTGCAACAGCCTTGACCCCCGTCATTTCTTCATATTTTGCTTCCAAAGAGCCAGACATTCTTGTATTTTTAATGTAGTCTTGAGGAATTGTTCTCCAGGATTCCTGAAGGACTTTTTTTTTTGTCTCTCATTTTCAGTCCAGTCACTGTACCTGAAGCCACACAGTAATCTATGAATCATACAAGTATAAAAAAGAAATAAAAACTAATGAATGAATCATATACTGTAAGTGTAAAAAACAAACAAACAAACAAACAACAACAACAAAAACACTGAGAACCAGGTGCAGATAATTACGGATGACCAGGTCGGTGATTAGTATACTGGTGACGCTCAATGCTGAGTGGATGGAACAGACGAGAGGGGGAATAAAATCACTGCTGAGGTTGTTAAATAAACAGCCATTTTTAAAATAGTATCTTTAGGCATTTTATATAAAGTCACAGTCAAACATTTGTTCCGGATTCTTTCGTTTAATCTACATCATTTAATTTAATATGAGGAAATGACAGGGGGGAGGAGGGGGGGGGTCAAGACTTTTGGACATGTATATATGTACAGTAATTATGATGTGCAACATAAAATAATTTTTAAAAACACTTTCTTCACCTTCCTTTTGCTATAGATGCCATTAATTATTATTTAATTCATGTCCCATTTTATATTGAAATGTAACATTAAATATATATATTTTTTATGACAGCACATGGTGTTATCTTGATTTCCTGACAGTGAAAAGAGCATTTAATTTACTTTAACATTTTAAAAGCAATTTCTCACAAATAAATGTTTTGAATGCAATTTAATCGATTTTCAACTGCATCATAATGTCAAAGACGCGTTTCTATAAAAGTGCCCCGGTGCACCCAGCATCATTCCTCTTTCCAGTCGCTATGTTTATCTGCTAATGTGCTTCCTGATGTTGCCCGGTGCACGAGCTGGCAGGTGTGATGCTTTATAATACACATTGTGCCACATTCATTCAATCAGGCATCATTCTAGCGTACAGTTATAAATCCGCTTACGGCTCGGAGACAAAGCGCAGGCGGTCTGAGGGATGGGTGCAGATGGCATCTCTAAAATATGGCATTATAATTAGAAAAAAAAGGAAATAGTGTTAATTAGTGAAATAGTTCATCTACGATCAGCTGGCTAGGCATATTCCTACTCCCTTGCTCTGTACCCTGGCCTGATCTTTTATTCTTTGCTTTTCTTATCGTTTTTCTTTTCCTCTTGCACAGATCCGGCAGTCGGCGCCGTCACAGCTGCCACCAGTGGCCTCATTGTCTCTTTGTGTGGGGTGAGGAGAATGATTTAGAGCTAAATTCATCCCCCATCATGCTTCTTAATTGTTTATTAACAGGCTTCCTGCTCAGATGGAGCAGAGCTTCATGCCGATGGATAATGCCACACGCGGCATGAATCGCGGCCTGATTCCAGGCACAATGGCTAATTGTTGTCCTTAATAAAAACTAAGCATCATCACTAGATTAGACAAATCTGTAAGCTTTAAAAGTTGTATTAGCTGCTGCACGAATTGTGGAATAATAGATAAGCTCGTTTAATAACACAAAAGAGTCTGAAAGAATTGAAGGAAAGGCAGAGCACCCAAGTCTCAGCCATGGCCGCAGGGAACGTTGGGATGAGTGCTCCACTGACATGGAGTCTGACCAGATGGATCCGCCGTCACCCTCACGTGAGATTGCGAGGCTACACCTGGCAGCGCATCTATTTAAGCCCCCAGAAACTGGAACACGATGTGTGATCATTAGGCAGCATCAGGTAGTGACCACATTGCTTTGGTAACAGGGCCAGAGACAAAGACAATGAAACAACGGAACAATGCATCCCAAAACAGAGGGCAGCATGCAGGACAATAGCAAGCGTGATCCCTGACCAAAGTAAAAAAATAAATAAAAAAGAGAAAACTAAAAGAAAAAGTAAAAGACACAGATGTGTAAACAGTTTATTTCAGGTTCCAAAGCCCCGCCCTGTCTCGAGTAGATGCGGGAGCTTTGTGTTTTGCTTTTTGTTTTCTTTTAGTTCCCCTCTAGGTTCCCAATTAATAAACCCACTTTATCTCAGAATAGGAAGTTCTTCCCAAACATGCGCTCTTGGACACTGAGCCCTCTGAAGCTCTGCATAATGGCTCTTAATTGCATTATTATTTCTCATGACTCAGTAGTTAAACTCGCGCCACATAACAGTTAAATCCCCCCCGCCAAAAAAAGCCCAAAAAGGCCACAGTAGAAAGGCACCAAAACAAGGGCAAAGGGTTCAATAGGCAAAAAATAAAAGGATGCCGACCTGACCATCAAACTCCCAAGATCCCAATCCAATCAAGCACTCATGGGATGTGCAGTCCGATCCATTGTGGTCCCACGCCACAACCCACGGGACCTGAAGAATCAACTGCCGATGTTCTGGTGCCAGAGGGGGTGCTGGGGGGACCATGTGTGTGTGTGTGTGTGTGTGTGTGTGTGTTTGTGTGTGTGCGTTTTATTTAAATAAATGACAGAGCACTTCTCTTGTGATTTTTATTTATTTGTAGAACAGTTGAGTCTTAAGTGGTCGAGAGTCAAGTCAAAATCAATTTCCAAATGAAGGCATAATGTGACATCTTGAACTAATTATTTTACTCATTGCCCAGTTCCCAGGAGAAATTCTTTTCACACATGGAGTAAAAAGCGAACTTGAGATGTTTCAATTACATAGAAGGCTGTAAAAAGAGACAATTATTGGGAACATTTTCAGTTTTTCATTGATTTTATTCCAACATGGTGCCTTGGTAGTACACAGGTGTGTGTGTGTGTGTGTGTCCAGCACCTATGAGCAATTTGGCTGCAGAGATTGCAAGATCTACTGTAATAATAAGCTGTCAAATTATCAGTATTATAATAGTGCCCATGATGGGAATGGCACACACACACACTTCAGGACGGCATGGACTATTTTTACTCTGAGTGACAGAAATAACAAAATAAACATACACATTTTAATGCTTTATCCAAATACACACCCACACCACCACCTTCAACGGGTTGGGGACAAATGTAGAGTAACTAAATGGCCATGCATAATTATATGTAATAATAAAAGGAATAGAGAGAACAGAAATTTCACTTTAAACACTCACTACATCCAGTCCCTCTAGACAGGAAGGGCTAGAGCAGATAACGCGGCATACTCTGAGTAGAACGGCATGGCGCTGGTGCATGCTGGGAGCTGAGAGAGGTGAGACAGGGCAAAACAATTTCATTACCACCTGAGAAAGTGCTGGAGAGTGAAATCAGCTCTGCATGTCCACTGAACCACTGATGCACTCGAATAGCTTTTTAATACTGTTCCAAACAGACATCCACAGACCTATAAGCCTAACGGTTTATTATATCAATGTGCTCAGTTCACCTTGTTAAATATTTTTATTTTAGCAAATTCTAATTTAGCTTACTGTGTAATATGATCTCATATTTATTCATGCCATTTCAAACACCTATTTACCTAAAAACAATATGAATCATTGCATTGTTTTTTTTTTCTTCTCACTATCAAAAATAGACAATTAAATATTAAGTCAAGCCAAAACAGGATTAAATCTCAGTGAAAAAAAAAAATCATTCATTCATTGCAATCAGCATGAAGCAAAATCTATCCATAATCTAGTTTGAAAATAATCTTTTCTTTATTCTGTCATTAGGCAACTCATGACTAGAAACGAGCAGGAGTCGAAGGTCGGGCAAACACGACAATGCAGGGAGATCAAAATTAATCTGTGTGAATAGCCAAACAAACAAAAACAAAACAATTATACAAACTGCTTATTGTATGTAGAGTCAAGAGGTCAACTTCTCCAATCATGGGCAATTTAGAAACATGCATTGGCCGACATAGCAGGTTTCATTGTTATAAATCAGATTTACAGAATGATAAGCAAGCTGGGGTGACGGTGGCAAGGAAATGCTCCCTAAGATGATGAGAAGAAGAAACCTTGAGAGGAACCAAACTCAACAGGGAACTCATCCTCATTTAGGTGATATCAGAGTACAACCATAAATCTGTCCATGTTATATCATATGTGCTATAAGGTTGAAAGCTCAATCATGTAACAGGAAATATGTTTAATATGAAGTAAGTTAATATAAAGTCCACTTTCACTGATGGAGACTTGGTGGAGATGGGTGCAAAACTGTTCATAGCAATTTCAATGTCATAATCTATTGATCAACTGCCTACATCAGCCGAGTCCAAGACCATGTTTATGGTCATCAAGTGGAACCATCCTCCCTCACCACACATATCTCCATGCAGACCATACTGGACACCCGGGTTCAGATTCTCTCTGTGTGGTAAACACTTTAACAGAAGTAGGAATTCAGGTTGTATCAAATCTGAGGGCAAAAAGGCTGGTAACTCAGAAGTGCCATGTGCAGCTCAACAGAATGTTAGCGAGAGAGAGAGAGAGAGAGAGAGAGAGAGAGAGAGAGAGAGAGAGAGCATTTATGTATACTGACAGTCACACAATGTACAGGGTAATGACCCGATTACTGCGATCACCGGATATCAACACAATTTCAATCCGCTCATCACGTGTTAACCTCTTCGACATGTCAATGGCTGTGAACAAAGAGAAACTTGTAAATAACTCATGAAAGAATAAAGTGACGTTAAAACCAAACACACCATTGTTTTTCTTGTGAAATTCCCAATAGGTTTGATGTGTCACATGACCCTCTTCCTATTGAAAAAAAACAAAAGTTGGATCCAAGATGGCCGACTTCCAAATGCCCACCATGGTCACCACCCATCTTGAAAAGTTTGCCCCCTCACATATACTAATGTGCCACAAACAGGACGTTAATATCACCAACCATTCCCACTTTATTAAGGTGTATCCATATGAATGGCCCACCATGTACAGTATAAGGCTAATTTATATATTTTGCAGAGGGAAAGCAGGGACTCTAACAATGACAACATAACTTAAAAAGAGCCAAAACTCCATGTCCTTTAGATCTGCTCCTTCATTTAATACAAACCTATTCACAAAAGGCTTGGCTAAATAAATATGTTTTCAATTCCTAAACTTAAACTTAAACACTGAGATGTGAACAGTCTGAGTATGAAACATTAACTGGATGGTATTTAAACAGAACTCAAGTCATTGACCTAAATGAAAACAACATGAATGATTTAGATGCTCTAATGACATAGTGTGGTGTAGGCATCTATTAAACATACTGTAGAACAACTGAATGTGAGGTCAAGCTAAAACAAGGTTATTGTCATTAGTATCCTTTACTGTTTCTGGATGAAATGTCTTCCCAAGAAGTGAGTACATTACCAGGACAAGAATGAGAATGGAAAAAAATTATTTTGAAAACAATTGGAAGGCGCTTCCACAACGTTAGGCCTTTGTAAGAAAAAGCTCTGTCCCTTCTTTAGTTTTCATATGAGGTACCAACAGACTGCACCCTTTGATCAAAGTAGAAAACACTGGCAGTTCACTCAGGTACTATGGTGTGACCATTTAGTGCCTTATAGATCAAAAGTCGCATTTTAAAATCAATGTGAAATATTACTAAGATGAGATAAGGGTGATGTGCTTGTATTTTCTGGTTCTACAGTAGTAAGGACTCTGTCTGCTGCTTTCTAGACTAACTGGTGCATGTACTGTATATACTGTACTGTACACATTGTAAAACATCCAGATACTAAGGCATTGTAATTATCCAACTTAGAAGTAACAAAAGAATTTACTTTTTTTTTTTTTTCCGCATCATGCAGTAACATAAGATTTTCCATCCTGGCAGTATTTTTGAGTTGAAATAAGGCATATGGCATCATTAAAAAAATCATAATACTTGTATCAACATAAGCTTCAAATGAAAGTCTGGAATCCATAAGTACAGCATGGTCTTTTACTGCTGCACATGATGAAACACAAAGGCCATCTAGAGTTACTGTGTGATCAGAAAGCTTACGTCTGTCTGCATTCGGTCCTAGAACCAGTTCTTCTGTCTTATCAGAATTAAGTAGAAGTAAGTTGAAAGGCATGCAGCATGCCTTCAAACATTCCTCAACTTTTTAAAGCTAGTATTTCTCGTCTGGCATTGCTGGGCCATATGACTGTGTGTCATCAGCATAACAGCAGAAACTAATACCATGATTATGAATTATGTTATGCAGAGAAAACGGCAGAAAGCCCAAAACCACATCCGTTTGGAACACTAAGCCTCACTTTAGTGCATGTAGAATAGCTACTATTTACATCTACAAATTAATAACTATCAGTCAAATACAGTAGGGCCTGAGCAAGGAGGCCTAAATCCTGACTGATACATTTCATATGTAGGTATGAAGATCGAATCTTGGAGATAAAGACTAGTGTTGGGCTAGTGGACAGCTGACAGGGGTCCAGGTCATTTTTCGTAATTACTGTAGGTGTTTAATAACTGCTAGTTTAAAAGATTTATGTATGTAGCCATTGTTGAGGACATACTTGTGTATTTTTTTAAAAGCGTTCAAAGCTTCAGGGAGTTCTGGAATTTTCTGTTTGAATCTTGTACACAAGTTGAAGATTTTGCTGAGCGATACGTGGAACTAGTTCCGTCTCTTGAAAAGGAGTAAAATATTATAAAATAAGTGCTGAACTGACATAGTTAGGTGGTCACCTATATCTTCATTTATTAAATTGTTTGTTTTTAAAGTCCCATTTTTGCCTGATGTTTATAATTTTGTGACAGAATCAAACAGTATTGATATGCATGTTTCTGTGGTGGTCTTATTCCTAGTTAATTTCAGAACAAGTAGATTTTAAGTTCCTGCCTTGGTGGCAACAGAGTTAAACACTAATCCACTGTGCTGATATGCAAAGAATGAAGTGGAATAAATGCAGAGATGCGACCTAGGGTTAAGACTGTATGAAACAGGTGAGTGGGGCACGAGGACGAGCTGAAGTCATGATCAAAGTGCAGAACCAGAGGAATAGGCTACAGTAAGTAGACTTATATTGTTTTTTTCCCAGCAGTATTGTATGGACATCCATCCATCCATCCATCCATCCATCCATCCATCCATCCATCCATCCATCCATCCATCCATCCATCCCTCCATCCTACATGATCCATCTATAAAGCCCAAGCAACCAAAGCAGAATAAGATTTGACAAAAATAACTTTTACATCGTGTGAACTATGAATTTCAATATTGATAAGGTCGAGTACTGATGTCACAAAATCTACTATTTTTGGCTTTTTAAAATTGTTGTTTGGGTTTATCAGGAAAGCATTTAGACCTGCCATACCCCCTTTCTGGGAGAAACCTAGCATGCATTGATCATTAGACATTTTATATTTGGTGATATTATTATACATCTTTGAATAACAAACATAACAGGTTCCTGAAGATTTACAATCACTTAGTGATAGTGTAAATTAAAAACTCTCAGAGGTAATGAACAGAAAAGAAAAGTTGAGTCAAAAGGGAACTTTTGCTCATCTGAGTTTTCTTTTGTCATAAATGTTTATAGTATATAGGTATATCCTGTAAACGATGGAAACATGAAAGCATCATCTCTTTGGATTGAATGTACAAGCATAAAATGAATTTAAGAGAATAAAAGCAGAGACTTTATCACTTTACCAGAGTTATTACTATTTGATAAACATTTGGTCTACTGTTTCTCATATCATAGGTTAACACTGCTCACATTAATAACAAGGGTGCTAATGTATATTACTGACCAAATGTGGTCAATTATGTTAAGTGTGTGATCAGGTATTTCACATATGTTTTATATGAGACACTGCTAAAATATTGAACAATTAAAAAAAGTATGATTGGATAAATGGTTACCACGCACTCAGACTTTCAGACCAATAAAAAAACAAGAATAATCATTGCTAATGGAGCAATTAGTGGATAATGTCACCTAGATGAGATCTCAGATGTTCAGGTAGCAGTGTGTGTATGTGTGTGTCTGCGAGAGAGTGGAATTCAAATTCCGAGCTCATGTCCAGACAGACGGTAACGTGTGTGTGTGTGTGTGTGTGTGTGTGTGTGTGTGTGTGTGTGTGTGTGTGTGTGTGTGTGTGCGCGCAAAGTTAGATCACTCATCCTCACCGGAGAAAGAAAATGGAGGCTTGCTCTCCTGACCATGCTGCAGTGACCTCTATTAACTCCGGCACAGGGGTGAATCCGAAATCCCTGGGGACACACTGTCTCTGTCTACGTTGACTCTCTTCCTCTCCTTCATACACTCCTTTATACACTTCTTCACGCACAGGCTTACTGACTCTCTCTCTTCTCAAACACACACACACACACACACACACACACACACACACACGCACACGCACTTATTCTGTAGATTCAAAGCTGACATCATATATATATATATATATATATATATATATGTGTGTGTGTGTGTGTGTGTGTGTGTGTGTGTGTGTGTAAATGTGTGTTACACACCATATCTATTTCTCTATTTCTTTAGAGTCATCTTGAGAATATAAGGTCACGTAATTCATTAACTTTCTAATTTCTGGCTTGTCCATGAGTCTTGCACCTGTTTCTGACTATGTCTTGGAACTTCTTTGATTCCTTAACACCTTTATTCATCATTTAATTCCGCCTTTTTCATATATCATCTTACACAGCATGAATAAAAATCAGTTTAAGTAATGCACACCTGCCCTTCACGTACATATTAATCTAGTCATCTTAGCTCAGATTTATTCACTGTTTGCTCTCCTTCGCACTCTTCCTAAGCCCAGTCTTTAGACTTCAGCATGGTGCAGTGATGTAGATGTAGCTCTAACCTCGGCGTGACTGTGAATTTATAAAGCCTGAGACGTCTCATCTGAAGCCTGACACAACCTGGCCTGTGTTGTGAACTCTGCTAGAGCAACAAATCTTAGAACGACTTGAGTGTAATGATGTTTTACAGGCACACTGTTGTTCCTCTCGATTCCGCAAAGGCTCTTATATTCCGTCATAAATTAAGTGTACCTGAGGTGATGAATACAAATTATATTTGCTTTAGAAAAATAAAAAGCAGGACGAGTACTCCTAGAGCAGGAATCATTTGATATTATTAGGTCATTTATTTACTGCAGTTATATAGTGTATTTTCTTTACAAGCCAACTAATTTGTAGTTAATAAATCAAAAGAACATGGTGTCAGAAAACCGAAACGTTAAAGCTCCGAAAAAGGCTGACACTGGAGACTCCTTCCATAAATGTTAAATCAACATCTCGTCACAGAAAATGTCACTATTTAATTTTTTTTTGTTTTTGTTTTGTTAAATCTTTGATTATACAGAGCATCTGCCATGCAAATCCCTTTGAGTGACTGTAGAAACTTCCAATCTATTAGAAGTGCTGTAGCCGGGGTCTTTGTGTCCTCATAAATATACTGATTGGTGGATATTATTGATCTTCTAGATCAAATCTAAAATATACAATAATTATACTGGCTACATGGATGATACATTTGGATGTTGTCTCAGTCATTGATGGTATTATAATGTTTGACCAACTTCATCATTCCTGGGCAGCCCATATACAATACGTAAGTCATAAGTGAGCCAATATATACACTTAGGTACACTGTTCTGGACTTAGTCCTATACTTCCTCACATGATGTGTAGGCTACGTAGACTTACAGCAGACTGGCATTTTCCAAGCAGTATTGTATGGACAGTTTCCATCCATCCGCACATCCATTTATAAAGCCTACGCGATTGCCTAAGCAACCAAAGAAAAGTTGGCCACAGTCATCTAGGATTGCATGCCAGTACTTATTGCTGTAGGGGAGGTTTCCTTGCTGAGGACCTCAGCCTCTGGTGACCCACAAAGTTATACACACCCCAAAATAAACAACAGGTACTGTAATTTGGAATCACCAATATGTCCACTCTGTCTGTCTATGAACTGTGGAAAGAAACCAGAGTAGCTCAACAAGCATGAAGAGAACATGCAAGTTACCCATATTTAGACTGGAGATAAGATCTGAACCACCAACCCTGGAGGTCTGATGCGACAGAACTCACAGTAGCACCTAGCCACAGTATATTGTTTTCAACAACCCAATTAAAAATAAAAATAAAAATCAGTGGGTTAAATAAACATGATTATACCCTAATAGTGCTTTTTTTTTTTAATGATAGCAGCTCGGAAAGTAGTTCCACCCATACGTAGCATCATTCGACTATGCTCTTGTTTCTATAGCAATAGTTCATACACAAGCACTTTAAACAAACTTTAAATTAAACAAAGAAAATGGTTGCTATGGTGAATCTTTCTTCTGGATTAGTTTATGTATTGTAACAATTAAGGAAGGAGTCGCCAAGGTCAGAAGTTTGGAACCCTTTATATCTTATGGTGTATCTATAACATACAGCACAGGACAGCATTTAAAAAAAAAATTCTAATATCTTCATGAAAGAGGAAAAAGAAGTGTGTGGGAAAAAGCTAGAACAAAACAACAACGGCACGTTAAATAAGTGTGTTTCGTTCTTCAACTCACAATTATAGATTATAAGCAGTATAACACATCAGACACCAAAGTAACAGCATTATTATATTGTGTGTTATTCCTTACATAATAATCGTGTTGTCTGCTTTTTGCTTGCCCTGAGTAACCATGTCTTCAATCCTTTGACTGACTCCCTGTCTGATCCTGTCTGGCCTGTCGTTTAGTGAGTTAACATGTCGGTCTTTTCCTTTACTAGACTTGACATTAGAGGAGACGTGATCACACAGTGCGGGCGATTAAAAGAGAAAGAAAAAGTCTATTGAAAGTGATTAAAAGAGACAAAGATGTGGAGAAGAGGAGAGAAAAGGTTAAGTGACTAGGTGGTCAGACACACCATGGCCTCTCTGTACATCACACATGGATATGTTTGCACTTGTGTGTCTGTGTGTGGTAGCGAATAAAATCATTTGGGAGCGCTTGTTATTTTAGAGCTCCTGGCTGAGAAACTAGTAGGCTGTTGGCAAGCAATAGAAGGAAAACAGGACGATCGGGGTTGTTGGAAAATCCTGTCTGGTCTGGAAGTGAGCCAAATGAGAGAAAGAGAAAAGGAGAACAGGAATGAGACAAGTGCTCTTTGCCCAACAGGAGAAAGATGGCATATGGAGCAAGATAAAAGCTGGAAGAGTCATACAGGAAAAAGGATGTGTGAACGAGAGGAAAAAGTCTCATTATTCCTGGTGGTCAGTATCACTGTAAGAGGTGCTGTGAGTAAATCTCACACACACACACACACACACACGCACACACACACACACACACACACACACACACACACACACACACACACACACACACACACACACACACACACGCACACACACGCACACACACACACACACCGGGATCAACCTGCAGCTCTGATTGGTTTCATAAGTCTATAGTCCATGTGATGTGAAAAAGATTCTGTACTGATTACTGAAAGGTCAAGGCTCTAGTGTAATGTCAAAGTGTTTGCATTTTTTCCCTCAGTGTCTGTGGTGACTGGGAAGCTACATTTTGTCTATAACTGCCATAAAACCATGCAATTATAATACTTTATTTACTTAAAACAATGGTAAATGAATGTTAAATAGTACACTGTTACAATAAGACCATATTACAATAATGTTTTGTGCAAAAACTAGGTATCAGCTTCAGTTGCATGCTAACAAGCTCTATGTACTGTATACTGTATGTCCCTTATTATTATCACATGTCCTCACGGTCTCCCCATGCTTGGTGGATCCACATTTCCCGCAGTGTCATGGTCCACCCTGGCCTGATTCGTTTCTTTCTCTATCTGCAGCACAGCTCACTTGTGATTCATCTTGTCATGGTCTGCAACCCGGATTCAACCTACCCTTCTGCAACCCAGTACCTTTTGACAGAAATGTCTAACCATAATGGATCCAGCAGGCCTTAAACCCTTTGAGATGGCGGTAGAAAATCAGGGTGCCTAGGTAGGTGCACATCAGCCCATCATTTAGTGTGTTGATCAGACCTGAAGTGGGTAGTAGAATTTTTTGCTGCATTAATCTTCCTCCTGGTGCCACCTCACTCTGTTTCTTCCCCACTCAGAGAACCCAATCTCATGCCTCCACATACATATGATGGTGACCTAAACCTGTTGTTTCTTCTTGTCTCAGTGCTTTCTGGTTCTTGAGCTACAATTTGTCCCACTGAATGCTCTAAAGTAGTCAAAGACCCTTGTTGTGCCAGTTATTGGATGTTCATGATGGAGATAAACAGAGTGCTTGATTGTTCAATTTCAGGTCAAGAAGAAACAGTATATTACAGCATATGCAGTATATACAAATATTAGAGCTGCGCCAAGGATCTCACTCTGTCTATGATTTTTTTTTTTCATTGGAGATTTCCAGGAATTACCCACAGGCATCCAAAAACTGATGGATTTGGTGGGCACTGCTGCCCATATGTGTCTGAGTCCATGCTTCAGCAGGGGGAAGGGAGGACTGGGCAGATATGAAATTTAGTTTCTTGACCTGCAGGGCCATCTAGTTTCTCGTCAACTTGGACAACTTTTTTTAGTAGACAACTTGGACAACTAGAAAAAAACATGCTTTTGAATCCCATCTGGTGATTCTAAAGTGAAACCATTACAGGGCAATAGACCCCAAATATTCCTAGAGGAGGACCAGTGTAGATGGAATTCGAAAGCATGTTTTGTTGCTGTCCGTTAAAATAAAGCATGTTCCAGTAAAGTTGGGAACCTCGGCATGTCCAATTATAGAAGATTCTCCAGTCGACACTATATAGTCCCTGTGACTATTATTTATGAAATGAACATCATGCCCTTTGAGCTTTAATTGATTCTGGGACTGACTGCAACCTGATCTGCACTGCTACTTTTAAGAGCTTGGCCACCAATAATTCACTGCTCAAGGACAGGATGACAGCAATTTAACAGTTATCATGCTCCAAACACTTCCCACTATACGGGTTACGGGATTATGAAAATCACAATAAGATGGTCTCACTATTTATCAGGGACAGATCCCATGCCCCTATTTGTCCTTGGGATTCCTTGGGTTTCCTTGGTTCTCCTTGGTAACACACACTTAAACTGGTCAAGATCTACAATAAAACCTGTCTATTTTCATGTCTTCACTTCGCTGTGCATTACTCCACCCCACTCCCTGGCTAAGAGAATTCCTGGAACCTACTTAACATGCTAGCTAAATACTCTGATCTCAAATTAGTTTTTATGTAAATCACATGCTACCTCCATCCCTTCTCACAGGCCATATGATTTGTGCTATCAACCTCCTCCCAAGAACTACTCAACTACCTGTATGCCCGCTCTCCTACCTGAGAGGGATGCTATGATCCGCCACTTTTCAGAATCCCTCATAGCTGTAATTATTTGACCTTCTTTATCACTGGTGGAAGTGGGCATTTTCTTTGTTGAGAGAAAAAACTAAATTTGGAGTATTTGGAGTCATTGAGGGAAGGGGACTGAGCATTGCTTTTTAGCTTGGATGGTCACAGAAATTTCGAGTATGTCAAGACAGCAAAAAAACTTGCCATGCCAGTTCTTACCAAATCCTGATCCTTTGCCCAAGGAAACCATGCTTCCTCCTGCTGTCTGGTGGCTATGACCCTTACTTGAGGGAGGCACAAGACTATGAACCAGGACCGAGCAACATGCTACCAAATTGCCTTTTTGTCCTTGCCCCGCTTTGACCCCAGGGTCTGAAGTACACTTAGTTCCAAACTAAGAAGCCATCCCGGACAAACACAAACATTATCTTCCATTTAACAGTGGTTCTGTGAGACCACCATGAAAGTGAATGTGCTTGGATTTGTTGTTGCTTGTGACATGTGCATGAGAAATAAGCCCAAAAACAGACCACACATGAATCTTCTGACATATCCCTATTCCTCATAGATCATGGACACATGCTATTGACTTTATCCAATGATTCCCAAATTTAGAGGGCAATACCTGCATCTTAATTATTGTTGACAGGATCTTGAAATCAGCGCACTTTGTTCTACTGCCCAAGCTCTTTTCTGCCAAAGAAATGGTTAAATTACTTTTTGTCTTTTTGTAAGACTTGTTGTCTTTCATCTACATGTCCTTCCCATCAAAATTAAGGCCCCTAGTTCACAGCACAGGTTTGGAAAATCTACTGTAGGTTCATCAGTATAAATACTGCATATCCTCTGTCTACAACCCTGAGACCAGTGGGCAAATTGAGACAGTTAATCAGGGACTGGAAACAACAAGATGTGTAGTGTCTCAGAACTTCCTTGAAAAAAAAAAAAAACATTCCTCTATGGATCGAGTATGCTCTCAATTCTCTATCCACTTCATCCACTAGTATGTCCCCCTACTAATGTTCCACATCCCAGATTTAGGATGCTGTCCTGTCAGCCCAGCTATTTACATGGCATTGTAAAAGGACCTGGTGGCAAGCCAGACATTAACTACATTGATCAGTTAAGATTTTCAAGAAATTTAAAAGCATGTTGTTAGGGATGAAGGCTACAATACCTTGTTGATTAATACGATTATGAATCGAGCCCAGACCCTGAAGGTACGAGGTGACAGTGCTAACCACTAAGCCACCATGGCGCCCTGGAGAACATACTGTAGGTTATGCTACTGTATAAAGTGCAACATATTCAGACACATTTAAACATATTTGTCGACTTTAACTGTTTATGTAACAGTAGTCAAGCATAATAAAATATCCCTTTGGTTATTACTAATAAAAGCTATTAAAACAGCTAGCTAACCTTTTCTGCTAGCAAAGTTTTAGCTATTACAGGAATCCCTAACTAACCCTGCTAATTTGCATATTAGATAATGATGGAGAAAGGATAATGGATAAGGAAGAGTAACATCACAAGCTGACGTCAAGTGGGAAAAATGTAAATAAAACATTGTTTTTTTTTTTTAACTATTTAATCAGTACATCGTAAAGTTCAGAACTACAGTTGGTAAAGAGTACATTGATACTGTTCTTAAGAATGCTTTTGTAATATGTATGATATCAGCTAATATCTTAAGGGTTCAGACTTTGACAAAACTACTGAGATAAACCAAAATGATATAACATCCATTTATATTGGAAACTTTTGTTTTAGTTATGTTACTCACTAAGAAATTCTGCTTGGTTTTAGGCACTGTGGAGTCCAACATCCCATCCCAGACATTCAGACAGCTGAGTAAATGTCTACCTTTCTTTCCTTCTCTGGCTGGATGTCCACTATGATGACGGTTTTAGAGAAATGGAACTCAGCATACTTTTTCATTTTTCAGAAGCGTTTCACTTGGTTCACCTCCTTTCAGCTACATGGCGACCGATTCTCCCACAGCGTGACAGAAAACAAGTCAAATAATAACACAGTTAGCACCAAACACAGCTCTGGTTCAGTAAACACTGTCCCTGCGGTTTTGTCACGCATTCTTGTATTGTAGATCCTGTTTAATGGCCAGGCTGGAGGAGAGAGCCCAGTGGGTCGCCTCTCAGCACCGGCTCACTGACATTTAAGAAAGGTTGAGATAATTAGCAGCATGAAAGCCTACAAATCAGACAAATTTAACCCAGATGTTTTGGAAAGGCTAAGTGAGAAATGCCAGCTTCTAATTAAGAGCTTACACCGAGTGAAGGTGAAACGGATCGGGCTGGCTTGATGTGTTGAGTTGAAAAGCTTGTTAATGACGTCCCATTTGACCCTTCTCCCATCATCTCACTTAAGAATCACCTCCTGTGATAAATAATGAAAGATAAAGGTGCGTCATGAGATAAGGGAAATCTGATGAAAGTTAATGTCATTCCAAATAAATTAATGATTATTAAAGAGCAATTTTTATTTTATTAAAAAAAAATTAACATTGTTCTTTTTTTTCCCCCGTGTGTAAATGTCACTGACCATGAAATGCAATTTATTAGTTTGTTAAAATTATAATACGTCTTAAACCTCGAAACTTGGTTATTTACATGTGACATCTGATACCACCTTTCAAGATTTATTCAAATAGAAATTAAAGTAAATGTAAAAAAAAAAAAGTATGTAAGTATACTAAATTTTATCCAAATACACAATACAAATAATGTCATTGCATTAAATAGGATCTTTAATTGACAGCACAGCCTGAGCACCATCACAGATTCTATGCCATCACTACTGAAAGTAGTGTAGCCAAAACCCTGGCCTCTTCATTCCACACCCAAATATATTTGCACATGCAGGAGCCTAATAAGAAATCATGCAGAAAGTGATTCTGGCGTACTGTCATTTTTGGTGAATTGACATACTCCTGGAGATTTTTTCAAACTTCATCGTTTGTGTGTGTCGTTCATAAAACTTTCCTTTCTACCCAAACTACCTCTCTTCAATCTGGGCAATGTCTGCAAAAGGCTATGGAACAGTAGACTTTTCACAAGAAACAAAAAAATTCACTCCTTAGACACTCCTCAGAGTCGTGAGGCTTTTCTGGTTCTTGTCAAGCAAGAGTGACTGAGTAGATCAAGGAGTAAATGAAGAGAAATCTGACAAAGTTAACAGAGAATGTGTTTTTCTACTTGTCTGAAGTTCTACTGAGATTGAGTAGAATGTGGTGAGCTTTGGTCAGGGATCTATGTAATCCAGCTGAGACTACCTAAAATAAAGAAATTCTCTACTGTGTCCATTTATATACCTACCATTGGTCATTCTTGTCTCTCTCGCCAAGCTCTCCTCATAGTCACGGGCCTCTTGTTGAGCACTCCTTACCTATCCTAGTTCCCATACAAATGTTATTCATCCTCACTGTTCACAAAACCACAAGATCAGCGGATATTCCTTGTTCTTGATGTACACTCACTGTATATTCAGTTCTTGTCAAAGCTCTCCTCAAATCCATACCCCAACTTTAGGCCATTGGGGGTTTTCTCCCCAAAATCACTCTCTACAAGATGTACTGTCAGATTCCGTTATGTACGAAAGTGGCCTAAGCACATCCATTGTAATGGGGAGGAATTTCTATAAAAACAAAGCTTTCTCAATGAGCTTGATAGGTTACAATATTTGTCAAGTCTGCCGAGCACTACAGCATACTGAGACTCACCCACTCACTAATTGCTCAGAAGTCAAGATTCACTTCACTCCAGCTGTGCATGTGTTGGATAGTTGATACAAACAGTCAATGGACAAAGCTGAGGTGGGTGACAAGGCTTAGCAAGGTAATTCATCTCACGTAAAAATTGCTAACATTATAATGAATGATTCAAGGTTTCAAGTGAGCTAGCGGTTAGGATTTGGCAATCTCACCATGGTGGCATGGATTCAATACCTTTTCATGGAACCAGTTCCAGGCACAGAGGATTGGAAAAGCCTGTGCAACCCTAGTGCCAGTCCTAAGCCGAGGTAAATGCAAAGAGTTGCATCATGAAGTGTGCTAAATCAAGTATGCTGAGCCAAACCATAATGGGAGGAGCCGTAAAAAGAAACACAATCATGGAACTACATAAAATTCTCTGGTGTCTCTTAATAATTAATACTAAGCAGGCTGCTCATTTTGTTATCAATTTATGAACTGGTAAACAGGTAAGTATAGGTACAAAAAACCTCTATGCTAGTAAAAGTGCTAAACTCTATCTTATGGTGGTATTTTTTTAGACAACTGACATCTAACATGTTCAGTGTTGCACTGTGTGAAAACTGGTCATGATATGTCCTGTGCTAAGTGAGGAAACTACAAATATTTACTTTCACATGGATTATAAATCACACAATTCTTCGCTTCCTGTAGCTGTTCTGGCTTCGGTTTCCCAAAAGCATGGTCCTAGTGGACGTATTAGAGAAGCCCACTTGCACTGCTGTCTAATTATGACCACCAAGATACCATGCTGCGATGCGATGATGCTGCTGGGACCAAGTGGTGATTCACATGGCAGAGTTTTGCAGTGAAAAATAACATTTTATTTATAAACAGCTTTAGTGATGTCTAGTGTGAGCTACTGTACAGGATGGAATTAGCTTGGTTCTAATTTATTTGGATCAGTTACTGAAGAAAATCTTTGAAACACATTTACAAATAGAAAAGTAAATAATAATAATAATAATAATAATAATAATAATAATAATAATAATAATAAATACTGTAGATTGTTAGCTTTCCCAGGAATAAAGCATTCTGTATCATGTTGTTATGAGTTAATCAATGGTGCAATAAAGTGAAGTGGTGAAATAAACAAGCAGCGGAGTGTTTTATTTATTTATTTCACAACAATTTCACAACTATTGCAATTAAAAAAAAAATAAAAGTCAATTTTTTGTACTCGTTTATAGAATTATAGACCTAATGTCTCATGTCAGGAAAAACCCTCGGAAGTTGGGTTTTCCTTTGTCTAGCATCAGTTAAGTTTTGGTTTCTTGTCTGGTGGTTCCTGTTTGGTTCCTATTATAGTTCTATATTTATGCTTGCTTTTTAATAATTGTCAAACATCTGCACTAACACCGTGTCTGCAAACCCCTAATTCCATGAAGACTTCTATGGCACACTGATTGCAGGGATAAACAGTTCCTTCCCTTTCCAGGATTCCTTATTACAATATACAGTACAGTACACCAATCAGCCATAACATTACAACATGAAACATTAAACTCAATACTGTGTAGGTTTTCCTCGTGCTGCCTAGGCCATGGTGGCACCTTGGGGCATGATTCCACAAGGCCTCTGAGAGCGTGCTTGGCACCAGTCCGAATGCTACCGAATGTTGAATCCTTTGAGATCTGTGGGTTGCAGGGCAGGGCCTCCTTGGATCAGACTTGTTTGTCCGGCACATCCCATGAGTGCTTGATCCGACTGGGATCTGGGGAGTTTGGAGGCTGTGTTGGCCTTGGGCAGACCGTGATGCACTGCGTGTTCTGGTGCCTGTCTTTCACTTTTTTTTGCAGTTTGTGCTTCATTGGTTTTTACTGCATGTGGGATTAAACTGTACAACCTGACCCTCTGTCCCCATCGGCATGCGTGACCCTCTGATGTCCAGGATCCTGTCACGATTATATTGGTATATAATTAATAATCTTTAACGAAAGAAAAAGTGTTTTGAGGCGTTATTGTCATGGCTGATTGGTGCACATGTTGTGCTTTAGAGTGCTTTATTAAATTGTAATTAATTTAAATATGTACATCATTTCATTTCATCGATACAATTCATTCCATCAGTACAATTATATGCTTCTATTTGCTTACTTCTGGGGTTCGATTGGGTTGTTGCACTACTGTAGATATCACTTTAACCCATTTAGCATGATCTTTTATGTACGATCACGGCTTTCAGTCCTGTCAGACGGACCTGTTTATTGGACGTACAGTAGGTGTGTAAAAAGCGATGCAATCTTGAAATCAAATATAATTTAACAGGAAAAAGGTAACTCTTTTAAAACTTTGATGCTATCTGATGAAACCATGAACTGATTGTACTCGAGTGTGTATGCACTGTATATATTTTGCTATTCATGCTTTAAAACGGCCAACATGTAGTAGCATTTGTCATGGGTATGGAAATGCTATAATGCGTTTTGGATGCTAAAAAAGGGCAAGGTGTCGTATCCGACAGCAACGATGCCTCCAGGCTCGGCAGCTTGATCTGAATATCCGGCTTTATGAAGATTTATGAAGGTTGCTGTAGTTATATTAAACTTCATATCCAGCGACAGGAGCCCGCTGGAATAGAGAATGCCTTGGCGAGTGTGTTGCGGCTGTTTGTATCCCTGTGTCCTCTGGGAAGACGACGGGAATGAGTAATATTATATATAAAAAATATAAATAATAATAATAATAATAATAAAACAAACACACATGCACATATACACACACACACACACACACACACACACACACACACACAAAGCAATGTTCATTAACAGCAGGCCTGGTGTGTGAGTTTGAGTGACATGGCGATGTGCGGCCCGGTCAGGGGCTGATGTCAGGGTGAATTTAATAAGAACTTCCTCCACCTTCAATATTCAGAGAATTTCTGCTTGGGAAATTTCATTTCCATGATGTTTTGCCCCCCACATATATTCCTTATCTTAATTTTTTTTTTATTTTTCAAACCATTTTGCTGAAGCAAAATACTGACGTGTGGGAAGAAAAAAAAAAACCTAGATTTTCAAGTTCTGGCTGTGAGGATGGCAAACTGACATTAATTTACACACTTTGATTTCCACACGAGCTGCCTTCATTATTCATACACAGTTTTTTTTTTCCTCAGTATGTTTACTGATCTGTTTATTTATTTATTTATTTATTTGCATTCATGGATTTATGTCGTAACCTCCAGCTCTTATTTGTGATATATTACATTCATTACAATTACTAATGGGGTGTTGGAGAGGAGGCCCGACACATTTGTAGTCACGGCATTGTCATTCTGTGGATTGTGTAGCAGATTTCGACGTGTGCAGAAGGTTCGTGAGGCTAATTGCGTTCCTCCTTTCCTCATTTATTTATTCTTTTTTTTTTTCAAGACAGTGCACTCTTACACTCCTACTTCTGACAACATGTTATATCAATCTGCGTGTGTGTGTGTGTGTCTGTGTGTGTGTGTGTGTGTGTGTGTGTGTGTGTGTGTGTGTGTGACACACAGACTTGTGAAGACAAATTCCACTCAGTCAGTCAACTCTTATATATAAAACCTGATGTAAACTGAATGAAAATATAAGTGTTTCAGTAAAAAAAAAAAAAAGAGGTATAAATGTAACTCCAAAGGTAATTTTTAAGTCACAAGGAATGAGGCTAAGGAAATCTATATAAAATCAGTCCCTTCAGCTCAAAAGCATTCCTAAACGCTTTTGCTCAGTTGTTCTATAATGTTATAAGCCTTCGGTCATTTTGTACAACAGCATCATTTTTTTTATTAGAAAACTTTTTTTTTTCTTTCTTTTTAGTAATACAACCTTGACATAGAAACTTTAAAGTTCTCCAGGCTTTCAGTTCACACACTTTTTTTCCAAGTGGATGCCATTATCATGTGGTAATATGGGGCCCATCGCGTTAGTGCTTTTATTGGTATTTATTACACTGCTGGGTGAGATGTTATTGCCTCGGCGGTGTTGTCCTGAGCAGGCTAAATGGAGGTCAGCGCTCCAAATGAATCTGCATGCTTGACTGAGTGAATCGGTTATGGTCAAAGAAAGAAAGATGTTTCTTTCTTTTTTTTTTTCCCTGAGAGCAAAAACCTATGTCTTTACTTCCCCTTCGGAGACGGCACTCTGTTTCTCATGGCCGCTGCTTTTAAAGGTCTCCTAGCTGCAATGCTGACTTCCCTTACACCTTTCGTGCATAACTCATCATGTTTACTTCCTAAGATTTCAAATTACAATCGATCTGAATCTGATTGTGGGTTTTGTTTAACCTTAAACTGTTGAAAATCTTCATTTTTTTATCTTCATGTTACATGTTGTCCATATGGCTTATGGGCAGCTCATGTGTTTTGTCAGAGTATTACCTGACTTATTTACTTATTTATTTATTTATTCATTTCATTTCATATTACAGATTATTTTATAGGACTAGAAGGTAAATACGTTAATGTAGGTCCTGCAACATAATGTTAGAAGGAAACTCCTTGAATTTTATCCCATTGGTTTCCTCACAAGATGATGATGATGATGATGATGATGATAAACATGTTAACTGTCATGTTTTTGCATTGGGGTTAATTTTTGGATTTTAAGATTACTGTTATTACTTTCCGGCTCGTCGACCTTTTAGACAGGAAACTTGACCACCATCAGGATGTTGCAGACACAAATTTTAGTGTTTTCTCAAGTTCCCACACACCTGATTTCACTAATAAACTAATTAACATTCTTTTCTTAATTAAAGTGGGTGTGGTGGAGCAGGGAAAACAATAAAGCATGTGCAGGTCTTCTGAGAATAAGGTTGACAATTACTGTAGTAGACAAATGAAAGGGACTGGATGCCAGACTGGCCATGCCAATATTTGATGCTATTATGCTATAATGGATTAAAGTTTCCACCAGACAGATTTCTGCTCCAAAGGGAGAGGGAATGAATCCTCTTGATGTAGTTCTGGCTCCAGTCTGGAAGGTCTGGGAGAGTTTATTTAACTTTTGAAGTGTGTGTTTCCAGTGGGAAGCTGTGTGCCACCCAAGAAATGTTGGGCTATACCCAGTGTGATCGCTGATGTGTTAGCCAGAGTGACAGGATGAGAGCAACGTGATGGTCCTCAGCACCTAGTTCCAAGGAGGAAAAACCGGCAGGGTGAGGCTTCTTGCATCGTGTTCCGACAAAAGGCCACATCATGCCCTGTTCTGGTCGAGCTCAGTCCCAGCCATGCCCTGTGACACCCCTGAGCTTTGAAGATGTCTTGATGGCACCAGCTGCACACCTTGGAGATGATATGGAGGCACCAGCTGGCATTGAAGACAATGTATTGGAAGTTCTCGTTTAGCAGGTTTTTAGCATTTTTAAATTTAATTTGAAGTCATGTACTCACATACTCAGATCTTTGCTCGGTCAAACATTTAATTCAAATGTAAGTCTAGACTTATTGAATTGAAAAATGTCTTTTAATTATAAAATTCTTTTCATTTGTGCTGCTGAATTATAGCTGTTATTTTTCAGTGTCTGTACAGCTGGACCTTCATTTGTCACAGCGTGATGCGGCGCAATTATAAAAACAAATGCTGCACATTTATTCAGCTTCCAATTCGAAAATAAATGCATCATTTTAATGATTTTTCATCTTCCTTTAATTTGTAATGTGTACTTTTTTTTGTTTATTTTTCTACTAAAGTTCTCATTAAATTAGATTTTTTTTTTATAGTTCAGAAGTTCTTAGACATTTTTTCTTTGTATCGAGGGACTCGTTTAACTGTGAAATAAATCAGCACATACTGTATTTGCTCATTAGTTATAGCTGCACAATAATATTTTGAGACTTTGTTTTCCGAAACGTTCAATCAACAGAAGAACACATTGCATCTAAGTAGAACTAATTTGTTGTAGTACTTGCTTTAAACTTATTGAGGTTTGGTTCTATGAAAAGTCATACGAGTGTGATCTAGACACTTCACGCTTTATATTTCACTCCAGTTTTTTTTTTTCAGATAAAATACTGATTTTCACTACAATATTCATTTTAAGCTTTATGCTTAGTTATAAAAAAAAAAAAATCATGTCATCCATTTACTTTTTTGGGCTTTGTTTTTTCATGTATATATATTTTTATAAGCTTTATTTTTATTTGTCCACAATAATTTTCTCATGTTATATTCTTTGGCATCCTTTATATACGAGGGCTGTACCGAAAGTAATACACAAGTGGGCATGACTTTTAGTAATACCTACGGTAACACAGGGTGTTCAAACTCTTCCTCTACACAAAAAAACAGCATTGAAGATAAACCATGTAGGAGAGCGGGGTTCAACGATGGTGCAAATGCATAGCTTGTGATGGAGACTGTGTGGAGTAGAACATTTGTATAGATGAAGGTACTCTACCAACATGAGCAACTGGAACCACATATGCCCATTCAGTACACCCCTCATATTTGTGTGCAATTTAATTACAAAATGTTTACTAAATATTTGTTGTAATGTATTTATTCTTTACCCATTTTTTTTTTACACACAATCTTATAAACCCCCCTCCCACCACCCCAAGATTTTTAAATGTTGACTTTTATTGCAGTATAAATTGTACTTTTTATGTAGTGTGGATACAAAAACATGAATAAATGATATATATATATAATATATATATATATATAAGCAATGCCCCAATAAAAGAGGATGAGATGAGAGAGAGAGAGAGAGAGAGAGAGAGAGAGAAGGAAACAAAAATATTATTATTATTATCATTATTATTGAATGAGATATGTGTAAATTGTAAAATAAAAAAAGTAAATAAAGTGTATATAAACTATTGAGAAAATAGCTTTGTTTCATGGACTATGGGTTCACCTGGCCACATAGTTCCCTAGACCTAATTCTAAGAACCCAACATATATGTAACAGAAATCAGATTGTGAAACAACATATATTTTGGCTGTAAGTAGAATTTCCCCCCTCTTAAGCTCTGGAGGTCTTATTCTTATTCACTCCCATAAAGTTTGTTCAGTGTGAATCTCCAACACACCCCTGGGCTCAGTAGTGGCTGCCAAATACCCGGCTCTCCATCCCTACTGACACGCTGAGCAAGAGCCACAGACAACACACACACACACACACACACACACACACACACACACACACACATACACACACACACACAGAGAGAGAGAGAGAGAGAGAGAGAGAGAGAGAGAGAGAGAGAGAGAGAGTCATTTATTGAAGTCTCCCCTGTACCTCATTAGGCTTCTAGCTGTCCTGGAGGAGCATCCACCACTGACAGGAAAAATAAAGAGTGGTTTACAGTCTGTAGGAAAGAGCGGAAGAGGAAGATATAGAGAGGGATTGGGAATGTGTGAAAGAGAGAAAGAGAGAAACCAAGCTTCCCTCTCATTATCTGCAATTCCATTCCAGTCTCTGCGCATTTTTTCTTCTTCTGTAATTAAAGAAGAGTCGAAGCAAGCTGGAAAGCAGCTGGCAACAACATGCAAAGGAGGCAATATTTTTCATTAGAACTACGGATGAAAGAAAGGGGGGGAAAAAACAGCGAGGAGACGAAGAGACAAGTCCGCCTTCTCGCTTGGCACATTATTTGTGAGGTGTGTCTCTCATCGTGTTCCATCCTGGACACATCATCATCATAATATGATAATAATGCCAGAAACAGGGATGTGTTATTTTTTGCTCAGCTCTCGGCCGAGTGAGAGTCAGACCGACTCTTTCAGACTGGAGGCAAAATTACCAGCATCGTCTCATTCTCATACGCTTTAAGTGCTGCATTAGCACCATTTTCCTCCTGATCAAACACACAAGCACTGAGAGATTGTTCAGCTTTTGACCTGAAATTGACCGTGCTAACAGCATGACTGGCTCCCTGATCACGTGACTCATGTGTCCTTGATAATTATTTTATAAAGGCTCTTAGAGCCGGTAGACTGAACACAAAGAATTTACTGTCTTTCAAATATTTCACTCTCTCTCTCTCTCTCCCTCTCTGCTGCATTGTCACTGCCATGGCTGGGCACAAAAATTTAATTTCATCTAGAATTTGCAGGTTCTGGTCCAGTGTGTGAATTAAGTTGATTTTTATTATTAGGCTTTTTTTTTTTTTTTTTTAAAGCACTACAGCACAATGATCATGATTTAACAATAAAGTGAGCTTTACTTAGTGAACTCGTTCACTACCACTTAAAGGTCCCATATTTTACTGTTTCTTTAAAACAGTAGGTGAACACAGCTCACAGAGCTCCACAAAGTCTCTGCTTGTTAATGATCCAGCTGAAATATCCCTTAAATGATGCATTTTATTTCCTTCCTCCTCCAAAAGTGTTGTTTAGCGTCTAGGTAAATGAGCTATTGCTTAGCCACGCCCCTAGTTTACACCTTTATCTATTTATAATTGTGGACTGCTTAATACGTGTAATTTGCATGTAAATTACATATCATTATACAATTTGTTTTGTAAAGGTGTATTTATTAATACAGATAAAAAACATAAAAGGTAAAGTTTTCTAAAAAATAATCATGTTAATTAATTGTATTTAATTAATTAACATCTTCTTTACCACATTATAAGACAGTTTGGTTGTTTCCCTGCTTGTTTTTGGCACGGTTGTGACAATTGCGCAGGACTTCATTACCCATCAGCCACTGCGTGTCATAAGCCTCACTAATCACTATCACCTGGGCCTGTTTAGCACCACTATTAACATTCCAGTCTTTCAGTAACTTTGGACAACATGTAATTCTATGGACAACATTTCATGAAAACGTTCCGATCAGAGATTCCAACTTACATGGGCGCTCACCTGATGAGATGTGTGTTTACATGTACAAAGCATTTCATCAGAACAGAATTTTATTGTCCTTCTCGCTGTGAAGTGTTTAATATGCTGGAACCATAACAGGAGGAGAAGAAGAACAAGTACTGAGCTTAAATTTCCCTTCTTTTCTGACTTTTGTGTTATGATCGGTTTCAAGAATTCTGCCTCATCATATAGTATGTTTGGTTAGATGCTTTACTACATATGAAGTGGAAACCAATCAGGGCTCCTTCCTCACCCAGAGACCCAGTGGATGAAAGTGTGAAGTAAACACAGATGGGGGGAAAGGTGCTTGCTCTCACTGAGTTTGCTGATCAGGAACGGAAGCAAGATTTCCTTCCCGGAAACTCATCACATGGTATCACATGGGGCAAACATGCACAGAAGGAATATATTCATTCCAACAAAGAGAAGAGAGAATCGAATGATTGCATCAAGTGTTTACATGGATAATATTTACCTACTGAATAGATTATCAAAGGTTTACCTCCTATTCACATTTGAGCCGGATTGGGTAAGACTGTTCTGACTGAAGTGTATTAAAAAAAATTAAATAAAATAAAATAAAAAAAAAAAAACATTTAAAAAATTTGCAAATAGCTCATAAGAATTAAATTGTTCAATATACAATCTTGTTAAATTTTTTAAAGTTCAAGTTCAAGTAGGCTTTGTCGTCACTTCAACCATATACATATATATATATATATATATATATATATATATATATATATATATAGACCTGACAACATAAATTTAACAACATAAATTAACAAAATCTCACTAGCCAAATTTAGAGAGGAACTCTCTACGTTTTTTTTTTTTTTCATTTACTTATTTTTTTATACAGACAGCATAAAGTGCACGTGCAAATGTGCAACAAGAGCGACAAAGTAACAGTGCAACAAAACACACGACATAACATAATAAGAAGCTGGGATATGCGAAGAATAAAGAATTTCACTGGGCAGAAATGCATGTGTGACCAATAAAGGCTAACTTAACTTAACTATGTTACAAAGTGGCAGAACGACAAAACACGACTTAACATAATACTCTATGGTGTCGAGGTGATGAGTTGAAACAGAAACAGTGCAGAAACAATAAACGGTAAACTTAAAAGCTCCCACTTTAAAATAAATGAAATGAAATGTCATCTTCCTTCAAATATCACAAACCTATGAATGAATATAAGGAAGAGTAAAATATTTAAAATATTCACAACTTATTACAATAAACCATATAGCACCTTGCATTTTATTTATTTATTTATTTATTTATCATTAAAGACATCCTGTGATTTATGAGAGAAAAAAAAAAAAAGTTTACATCCATGCATTTTATCTGGTCTTCCCCGAAAAAGAAGTAAAATTCACGTTCCCCATGTCGAAAGTGGACTCTTGCGTGTCAAAGTCAGTGGTGGTAGTGGTACAGTAGGACACACACAGCTGCTGAAGTTACAAGAAAGGTTTAGCCGAGTTGAAATTTGACAAATCAGGGTCAGGAGTTTTGACTAGATCTTTAAAAAGAAGTCTGAAACTTTTCAATTATTTGGCGTTTGAGTGATGAGTGTAATTGGTGACCTCAGTGTGCCTCTGACAGCCTCTGTCAATCAGAACAGCTAAGAAAAATTTCCATTATTATGGATGTGGATGTAATCACTCTTCATTGGCTCGAATTGCCTTTCATCCCAATAAAGAGCTATTCAGGTACAGGGACACAGCTAGAGGGAACTTTTTTCTTTCTTTTTTTCCATTAATATCAAGGATGTCCAAAGTGCGGTGGCTACAATCGAGAGATTTGTGGAGATCGGTGATGACATGCTGTAATTCAGGGTTCTTTGTTTCAAACAAGAAGCCTCCTCTCGGCTTTATGGTGAGACAAAATGACAAAATGAGAGTTGAGTGAAAGCAGGCAGCTCCGGCTCCTGTTGTCTCCGGAGAAATGAGTTTCGGAGAACAATTCAGACAAATCAAAGAGATGGATGTCATTAAAAGGAGCAGAGAATAGCTCTGTGCCCTTTTTAACCTTATTAAAAAAATTGTTAGCGTATGTAAAAAGGTATTGGCACTCAGATAATTGGAACGTATGATCTCGTGCATGAGCGCTTGCATACGTGCGTGTTATGGATTCCAGAGTAGAATGTACTCAATTCGAATTTATACTTACGCTGGATGTTCCATAAATTTAATGTTTATAGTTCGTTTCATGAGGATCTAAGATAAAACCAAGCTTCGCTTTTGAAAATATGTATATTTAAAAAGAAGAAAAAAGAAAAAAAAAAAAAAAGAATACAGCTTCCAGACATCTTAGATTGCTTTCACCTTGACATCTAAAAGCAGATGGTATGGCAGTTTGAAAGTGAGACAATCTCTTTTCGAGCTTCGCATACCAAACACTCAAATATATGTAATGAATAAAACAGCGCTAAGTGTGCTCACTCACTCAATTTCTATACTGTTTTATCCTGTATACAGTGTCTCGGGGGCGATCCCAGAAGACTTGGGTGCCACTCCATCACAGGGCACACACACACACGCTCATTCACACACTACAGGCAATTTTGCAATTGACAGAGCTGAGGCGAGAATCCAACCCAGAGGTGCAAGGCAACAGTACTTGTAAATAAATCAGTGATGAAGCAGAGTCACTGTTAACACCTAGTTAAGACGAGCATATTAAGAGCATAAGTGTTGTGCTTACAGTATTATTTATATACATCATTAAAACTAATTTTATTTGTTCCTAATTACATAAATTTTACATAACTTGTTGTTTTTTTATATATATATAATTACATTAAATGGTTGTTGTGCCACAACACCATCAAAGTCTTAATTCACTCTGAGACTGGAGACTCCTTAGATAACTGTTAAATAAACATCTCCTTACAGAAAGCGTCTCGATATTAACAAACATCTTCTGTGACTTGCCTTGCAGAACAAGCTTCTGCCCAATTAGATTTGTGAAGTGAGCATCGCTGTGGCATAAACACACTTTGTACAGTATATATGTATTAGCTAACTGTGCAACACGGTATCTGTGCAGAAATAACGATGCAAAGCAGACAGCAACAATAATGCAGGAGTGTCAGGAGTGTAACAGCGCCTTGTTTGCGAGACATTAATGAATTCACCGAGAATGACAGCAAGGTGTAGCGCTATAAAGACGCCTCTTGACAGCGTGCTAATAATAATGAATATCATAATGTGCAATCTGTGTGAGTTTTCAAACAAACAAACAAACAAACAAACAAACAAACAGTGATAGTGTTTGAAACCAGGTGAGTAATGGTATAACCGATCTGGAATGGTAACTAGTCCATCATCATTACAGACCATGTTGCATTTCGTTAAGAATTATGTTGACATCCTTTGTCTGTGTCACTCTGATTAGTATTTGCAGTAGTGAAAATGTGAAAGTCAGAGATGTCTGGCATCTGCTGTGCTCGTGTGACTCAGCTGGCTGGTGCTTAAACCTAGAGATGTTCCTGTGTCCTCTGACATTCTTTAATAATGAGTCATGATTCTATCTATCTATCTATCTATCTATCTATCTATCTATCTATCTATCTATCTATCTATCTATCTATCTATCTATCTATCTATCTATCTATCTATCTATCTATCTATCTATCTATCTATGGGTTCTAAGCTTGCGGAATAGAACAATCATATAAATACTGTAGTTAATCCACCTTAGTTCACTGAAATGATTTTACTAGGACACCTTTCTTAAAAAAAAAAAAAAAAACCTTTTGGTGTTGGGTTCTACTGTACATACAGACGTCTGAAGGTGTGCCGTAGTATCCGGCACCAAGACGTGAGCAGCAGATCCTTTAAGTACTGTAAGGCGTAAAGTATAGAGCCTCCATGGATCAGACTTGTTTGTCCAGCACATCCCACAGACACTGGATCAGATTGAGATCTGGGGAATCTGGAGGCTGAATCAACACCTTGAACTCTGTCATATTCCTCGAACCACTCCTGAAGCATATTTTAAAAAGATTTTTATTTTTTCTGCTGTGCATTTTTTTGGGTGCATTATTCTGTTGAAAAAAGCCACTGCCATCAGGGAATACCATTTCATGTTTAGGTAGGTAGTACATTTCAAAGGATCCACATCCATATGAATGGCAGGACCCAGGTTTCCCAGGTTTCCCGGCAGAATATTGCCCAGAGCATCACACTGCCTCTGCCAGCTCACATTCTTCCCATAATGCATTCTGGTGCCATCTCTTCCCCAGGTAAGCAATTACAGCAAATTTGTACTGTAGTTCTATGGGATCATAGATTGTTTGGACTCGCTCCTTACATGCATCAAAAAGTCTTGGAATGCCATTTCGCTAGTTCATTGGTTGTAATTTCTGAGACCACTTTTGGTAGGTTTTCACCACTGCATACATGGGAACACCCTACAAGACCTGCTGTTCTGGAGATACTCTCATCCAGTCATCTAGACATCGCAATTTTTATAGGCAGTTTCCTTTTTGGTATTAGGAACTTTTAGAGTTCCCAAGGAAGTGCAACTAAAATCAGTGGATTTCTGATGAGCTTGAATACTTCCTCTGAAGATGAAATGATCGTTTCTGCTTCTGTGCATTACATTTTGCTTATGCAGCTTAAATGGTTTACAGCACAGCTTAATGGAAACCAGCATATGTATGAAATGGCCTGCATGGTTAATTTAATTCTACACCATGCTCTCAAATGTAAAAGAAAAAAAAAATCCTTCCATACTGACCAATCATTGCTTGTAAATCCTATAATCCTGTCTCACTAGACACATTTATTCTGTTGCTTCTCTAGTCCTATCTGTTTAAAATGATGAAGACTGGCTGCAAATCCTTACAGTATTATATTGTAATGTATAATGCATGACGCCGTTTGAAAAATTCAACAAAATCTAAACATCTGATTCTCTCTATTCGCTGATTCTGTCAGCAAATTTGATAACAGATTTATTTATTTTTTCAGCATCTCAAAGTTCAGTGGCTGTATTTGCAATCTTATCTCACCGCTAAAAGTTCTCCAAAGTGACAAAAAACATTTCTAACTAGGAGTTGTTCTTTAAAATCTATTCACAGAAAAGAAAAAAAAAAAAAGTGCTGAGAGGAACTTTTAGAAAGGTGTTCCGAAACCGAGGCGGGGTCGACCCACGTTACTACGGATGATGGAGTGTTTCCTGAATAAATATTGACAGTGATTGGCCTATGCGGTGGAATCCTGGAATTACATTCATGAACTAAATCCCATTGCGCATCGTCATAAAACAATTATGAAAATGAAAATGCTAAACGCTTGCATGTCAAATATAACGATCGGCAAATTGTCCGCGTAAGCTATACGTGTTTGTTAATGACAGAACCTGTATTTTAATTTGCACTAAATTAGCGAATTGATTTACACAGCTGTTATGTTGCACACTCTACCGTAGTGCATCGGTGGCTTTGTAATATGTAAGCATCTAAATAAAATCACTTAGAATTCATTTATACTGTAAATTCAGTCACAACGATTGAATTGATAAAAAGTAGTTGAGAGGGTGTTGATATAAAACTCGACATGCAAATGATATTTAGGAACAACTGTAGTGAACTCCGAGCCAAGTCGGCCGGGATCGCCATTCACAGACGTACAGCCTTTTAAAAAATGTTTTCATTTTTTTAAGTGTTTTACTGCAGCTAAGTCTCATCACCGTACTGCGCTTGAAGTCTTCTGTAAATTGCTTTTAATACCTTCATTCACCAGAAATTTTTACCACAAGTCCAGGTTTGACATGAACAAGCCTTGCATTTGCAAATTATTTAAATTGGGATTTTTACTATCATTTTTCTCTATGTGACTATACACATGCATTTCCAGGTCTATCTGCTTTACGTTTTGAGAATGTTTCGTAAAGAGTTTTACAAAAATTTTTTTTCGAAATTAGCCTCAAAGTCAATAGTTTTGAATAAAACATTTCCAATTTCCCAAATAATAACCAGTGATTTAAAATGGGTATTTATTTATGTATTTATTTAATTGTTTTATTAATTATTTAACATAACCAGTGTTATGCTGTTAAAAATAATTTATGAGCGATCTGCCAAACTTGCCAAAACAAAAAAAACGAATTATTTACAAAATAATTTTTTGAAACATTGTTACTGCTTTATTTACAAAATGCTGACACTGGAGACTCCTTCTATAAATGTTAAATAAACCTCAGCAGACTACCAAATACACATTAATTTGAAATCTATTTTTCATAGGTTACACAATAATATAAGTAGTAGCTATATCATTATTAGAAGCTAATACACTTCTGTTTAGCCTTATTTTTATTACTTGTACATATAATAGATTTACAGCTAATGTTTCCTATATTTGTTTCATTTTTGATCTTATTTCATATTTTACTGAATTATTTGAATACTCAATTTTCTTTAAAAAATTTTTAAGGTATCAGTCATGTAAGCATTTCACTGCATATCATACTGTATGGCTTTGTATGTGACAGAAATAGAAATGATTTTTTTAAAATTCAATAATAATAATCAACACATTCTGACCAGATGCAAGGTTTCAATGTCTCTCTCTATCAGTCTTTTTTCTCTTCTATTATTTTATTCTATACTAATTATACGTTTTATTTTATTTATATTATTAATATAGTGTATCATACAAATATCTATGCATTGACTCCAATTTGAGTTGCATTCATTATAAACACAAATCTCAAGGCTTATGTTGCAGTTAAATTGAAAACAATATCCACATTTGCACAAGTATACTCTTTAATCCTGGAGATGATGACCAACACAATTTGATTATTCTCGAACAGTGTTTCTTCACATGAGTAGCATTGTGCATCCATTTAGTTGTGAAACCACATGTAAAAGGAAAGCTGAATTCCTGCCGCGGCTCCACGGAGCATGAATGTTCCAAGTAAGTGGTTCGCTCCACTTTGATTCCTCCGGTTTACCTGTCAGAAACTCTAAATGCCAGCCAGAAGGCAGCTGAAGTTGCAGGTACAGTTAGAAACCCTTATTTCTGACTTGTATGACAACTTTCCTCTGTATTATCCCAGTCTCAAGTGCTGAGCAGTAATCGACAAATAGCACTCTGACACAGGTGTTTTTACTGTCAAAGTGTTCTCGGCAGCCAGACTGTGTCATTTAAAGGCCGCTTAGCCGGTCAGACTCACTGCAGTGGGTCCACGGAGTATGTACTCATGCTAGTTCTGTCTGTCATCGCTGCTATTTTTTTTCCCTCCTTCTAACGCTTTATGGCCACTAGACGACAGTTGTTGAGGCGTCACTTTCGATTACCTCGGGTCAGAGAGCAGTGATGGTTTTCCTCAAAGCATGCTGGAACTTTAGACAGCGTCAGTGATCAATTTGAAGCTGACTGACTCATGTCCGCATCACTTTGCTGTGGTGTATTACATCTAAACTTTCTGAAATTCTACTTTGACAGTAATAAAACCCTCATGCCAGAATGCTTCTTGCCAGCATTTTCTAACTGTCCCTTTTGTAGTGTCTGAGATTTGACTGGTCTTGTCTCGTCTTCCTCGAGGATTAATTCGGGTATCTGTGAAACGACAAACTCAACACTGCCTTTTATCCTGGTTAGGCTAGTCATCTCTGTCAAATGTCAACCCGACTGAATACTTACGCACGAGAGTGCGTTAGGTAGTGTTTCGCATCACTATCATTAACACCAGCGTTTTTTGTTCCTAGTTCGATTTGTCACATGGCTTGTCGCAAAATGGGACTTCTTATGGTTTTCTTCAACAATGGCTTTCCTCTTGCCACTTCGACATAAAGGCCAGATTTGTGGAGTGCATGACTAATAGTTGTCCTGTGGACAGGTTCTCCCACCTGAGCTGTGGATCTCTTCAGCTCCTCCAGAGTTACAATGGGCATCGTAGCTGCTTTCATGATTAATGCTGCCCTTACCGCTGGGCCTGTCAGTTTAGGAGGACGGCCATGTCTTGGTAGGTTTGCAGTTGTGTCATATTCTTTCCATTTTTGGATGATGAATTAAAACAGTGCTCCGTGAGATATTCAAAGCTTGGGATGTTTTTTTTTTTTTTTTTTTGTAACTTAACCCTGCTTTAAACTTCTCCACAACTTTATTCCTGTGTGAAAAATTGTCCTAGTTTTCACCTTTCAACTTTCACAGTTAGGAAAGGTTCTAGAATAAGATCAGGGGCAGGAGTATTAATAGGATATGTGGTTATTTAAACAAGAGTTCCCACCTTATCAAGAACTCCCTCACCTTCATTAGAGGTGGAGTTCCCCTAGTCAGTCATCCTCAGAAGCAGCAATTCTGAGCTATTAACAGACCTTGAGTGTAAACCAAGGTTCCCTAATCACCTTCGAACCTTCCACCTTGGGACCGGACACATTCCTGGTGTCTGAATCCATCAAATAAATCATCCTGCTGAATTTCACAGCTTGAAAGTGGTTTACAAAAGACAGCTCATCAAATATGAGGGTCTGATCAGTGAGGGTCTCCAGGGCTACCAGACGAGGTCAGATGCCAGAGACTTGCGTGCCAATCCCAGTCCAGAGCCCTTGGCATGTTGGGATTTGTGGGTGTTGAGAGGCAAAGAGCCCTCTATAAAATCACAAAAGTGGCAGAGAGAGCTGCAAAATGGCTGAAGCTCAAGAGAGGAGAGCCATAGGGATAGTAGCAAGCTAGCCATCTGGACGCAAGCTGGGATCTGATCATTCTTAGGTAAGTCAGCTAAAGGAGCGTGGATAGTGTTAAAAGACTTGATATGTTTGAGGTCTCTAGAAACATCACTGATGATGTATCCATAAGCATCAACAGATGTGTATAATAAACTCATCATTGTTGACTCCAGTTTAGCAATGTGCAAAGCTAAGGGAAGAATTGGGGAATGTAATCCAAACTGTTTTCAATTTATTGCTCATCCTACATTACAGGACATTTGTAACACACTCCATAGAAAGGTTTTTTGTACACATGCATGCCTTCACACATGACTTCAATTGACTCGAAACTGTAAATCATACATTTTGATCTATTATTCCCTGTTTATCCTATTTTATATTTTATAACCAATTTTCTGGTGTTTGCATGTTCTCCCCTCCGGTTTGTTTAGACAGTCCAAAGACATGCAGATTAGGTTAATTGCCGTTCCCAAATTGCCTGTAGTGTGTGAATGAGCATGTGAGAGAGTGTGTGTGTGTGTGTGTGTGTGTGTGTGTGTGTGTGTGCCCTGCAATAGATTGGCACCCAGTCCAGGGTGCACCCTGCCTCAAGTTGCTGTGGGAAAGGCTCCAGGGCCCCCGGCGACCCTGTGTACATTTTCATTTCAGAAACAAAACAAATTATATATCTGTGGAAAATGATTAAATCTTTAAAATGTTAATCTTTATAGAAATTGCTTGTAATATTATTACATAACTGTTATGATACTCAGATTTTGTTTTACTAGATCGGTTTCTGTTATTTAAAAAAAAAAGTGTTTATTTTCAAAATCACTAGCAATTAGCCACGCCTTTTTTCTTTGTTTGAGTTCCCCTCTCTTTTTTCCCTGACCACACCCACTTTCTGTTCATTTTGTATTTAGCTCCGGCATGAAAATACCCTTGCTGCTATATCGTCTTCATGGCCATGCTCCTGGAACTCTGCCATTATCTATGTCACTGAAGTCTGTTGATCTACTGACTATTTTTTTGTTGTTGTTGTTGGTCATATTGGTCAAGCTCAAGTGATCATGAGGAGACATTGCCTAAGGTTATACAACCTTTGTGGATTATCCTAGAAATGTTTAGTTATGAAGACTCTGTTTGGTACTGTAGACCGTCTGGAAATAAATCTCTATCTCTCTTTTTACGGCTTGTCCTGATTGTGCATTTGGGTCCTAGATCTGAGTGCTTACAACGCTATCATAATTAAAAATAATAAAAACATTTTCACATATTCCTAATATATTAAAAAAGAACCATGATGAAATAGCATGGAAAACAAGTGAAGTTTTTTTCTTTTTTAAATCATTGAGATCTCAGCTGCTTCTGCTTATTAGCATACATTCCTCGGTGCATTTAGACTGCTGTTTGTAGATATGACCTAATAAAGAGACAAAAATTATTACCAAATCTACTTTATGTATCTATTTATTTCTTTTTATTTAGATGTAATAAGGGCCTTTCTGCAGCAATGACACTTTACAAAAATAAAAAGTACAAAAATAGATACATAAAAAAGTCATTAAAGGAGACAATTACCATCAAATAACACTCCTGATTAAATATTTAAGATGGCCTAGCGTAATAAAAGCATGCCATTTCCAAGCTCTTGTGAAGTTCCAGGAGCGATGCTAAGTTTTTAAAATGAGTAGAGTTTGTCTATTAAATGTGATGTTTCCAATAGTTTTTCAGAAAAGGGACATAAAATACAAGTAATAACTCATGAATTAATAATAATATGACAAAGTGCTATGAGAGGATGTTCAAGCCCTGCGGTCACTCTAATAGTGAAAACAAAATGAAACAAGAGAAAGAAAAAAAAGAACAAGAGAGAAAGAGAAGATGCAAAGGACAGAGAGAGAGAGAGAGAGAGAGAGAGAGAGAGAGAGTCTCTGCGGACATGAGAAGAGTGTATGATAAAGGGCACACATGATGGATGAGGTTGTGCTTTAAAAGGCCAAAACTATTTCATTGATAATCTTTAACTCTGATCAATACTACATACACATAAAGAGTGAAGAAAAAAAAGAATGAAAAAAGAGGCAGAGAAAGCTTTTACCATAAACGCTTGCCTTCGCCCTTGAGGATAGTCTTTAATAACTTCTCACCATGAACTTTAAGGTGTTATTTTTTAAGGACAAAGCAAACCTTATGAATAAAATATGACGTAAAATTGTATTTGCGGAATGAATAATGAAACAGAAGACACAATATCAGATAAGATTTGCAGGGATGAGCTGCGATGTCAAAAGCACCGGCCTCCTAACATGCAAACGGTAAAAGTATTTTTTTCCCCCCTGTATTTCCATAAAAGCCGTGTGCATCTGAGTGGAGCTGAGTTTTGGAGGAAACACTTTAGATGTTAATTTTCCTCTTAAGATGAGGAAATTAAGTTGGATGTAAATACTCAAAGTTTTTTTTGTGCAAGAACCACAGATGAGCCTGGTCCTCT